>JAQJVL010002015.1:0-113222 GCA_035578905.1 Stictocephala bisonia
CTTCCAATTGATCCTGGCGGGTTTTCATTTGAGTCAGGCTCAAGTATGAGGGATAGTGAGGTGCTGTGTACAAGTGATTCGGAGTGGTAAGTTTGTATCCCCATGTCTTTGCATGGAGTTAGGCCTTTTGATGTTTGTTGGAGTTAGAGTTAGATTTGCTGGGCATACTATTGCTTGTGAGTTATTTGTATTTTCATTGTTAGCTATATGATCTTTATTTTGCAGTAGGGTTTTGTCAGCTATTTCAGAAAAGAATATGTTTAAGTGTTCAGCTATTAAGGTTGGGTCACTGATGATTGAGTCTTGAATCTTTATTTTCGTTTCGGGAGTATTTTCCAGTTTTGCTCTTCTTCCAGTGTTGATGACATGCCATAAAGCTTTAGATTTATTGCTTGACTGTTCAATGAATTCTGATGTTGATTGCTGCTTAAGGCTTCTTAGCTTTATAGCTTCTTTTCTTGTTGATCATGTATTTTTTATCTCTGATGTAGCCTGTTGTCTAATATTTTTGGAGGGCTTTGAGAGTTTTAGTTCTCTAGACTCTTTGTCATAAAACTTCAGATTTTTGTTTTTGTTTATGGTTTTCCTTAAAGGAAATGTAGTATCTAGAGCCAGCTGCAGAATGTGCTTTAAAGCTATTGAATGGAGTATCGGTGTCGGGGGCTTCATGTATTCTTTCCCAGTTTTGTCCTGAGAGGAAGGACTTTAGGTTTTGTAAATTCCGGTTCTTCATAATTCTTCTTGTGGTGTTTGGTGGGTGTGCATTTTTGTAGGTTGTGCGTAGTTTACAAAGCTGTGCTGTGTGATCAGAGAAGCCTGTATGTATTACATGTGCTGTATGTAATACAACTATTTAATGAATAACAAGAATAAATAAATTATAAAATATATAAATGAATTAACAAGAAAAAAGAGCAAGAAGAAAACTACAATAACTACAAATAAATAAAAGGTAATCAATTAATTAGTAAAAACTACAGAACAATAAAGGGCAGCTTTAATATCCGGGACCTTAGGAACGCAAAAATAATACAGAGGTTAAGCCAATTTAGAAGAATGTCAAAAAATAAAACTTAAAAAATGTAAATTAATAATTGAACCAAATCCTGCGGGCTAGGCAAGGTGGCTTCTAATTGGAAAGCTAAAACAATTCCAGAGCATCCCGCAATTTAGGAATAGAGGCCCTATCCCTATCCCTGGTAACAAAACTTAAATTAAAAAATATATAAATAAATTTAACTGTTCTCTCTTTATTCCCAGAAAACCTACACTTACACACTGCAACACATTTGGGTGTCCAACTGCACAAAAGTCTCACCCCTAAACAATAAAAACACAAAACTCCACTGCACAGCATTTCTTGAAATTAGTACAGGTGGAGGCCGAAAAGGGCCAGGTAGTAGAAAATAATGAGGTCACCTGCATGCCAAAGACATGTCCTGGAGGAAGCTGTCTCACAGTGGGGAAGGGAGGAAGTAGGTGGCTGCACCCTCTGGGCCGCACAGAAGAAAAACAGGTCCAGCTCGAAAGTCCCGCAACTGTGCCTCCAGGCACCATCAAGCAGAAGAGTGCAAGTAGGTGACCATCCGTCTCCCTCCGGAACCCTGGAGCTGAAAACCAATTAATTCCTTAGCCGGATATAAGAACAGAAGACCAAACGGAAAATGAGGACAATGAAGATGAAATGAAACAAACACAGACACTTAAACGAAAACAAACATAGAGGAAGGGTGTGGCTATCCCACAGACGAAAGAAATATGTGCCACAGCACAATTTTCGTATAGAGACAGTTGAACGTAGCTGAACATAGCTGGACAC
Source organism: Stictocephala bisonia (assembly GCA_035578905.1). NCBI lineage: Eukaryota > Metazoa > Arthropoda > Insecta > Hemiptera > Membracidae > Stictocephala > Stictocephala bisonia. The sequence goes on from JAQJVL010002015.1 coordinate 1,820, forward strand.
ATGCAGGTGAACCAACATTGTACAACTTTAACTGTAAATAGTTATTCAAGTGTGTATTATAATACATTAACAACACCTTAATGGTTCCGGTATATCTATGAAATTAGATTGGTTCCTATTATAAGTGAACAGTTAGGAATGAAATTGTCACTGTGAGTGCAAGCAAGTTTTTGTTTTTTGTCACTGGGTCTCTTCACAAAATATAGGCCTAGGCCTACTTACTATAACATCCTGGTTGATTTATATGCATTGCAGATCTGCCTGTATCTCTAGTAGATTCAGGTACTGGGCTATTGGACTTTGTATGTTTGTTACAACTTCACTTTCACTTCCTTCTTGTTTATCATTATCACTACCACTTTCACTTGAAAATTTACTCAATTCATTGCATTATAAGTATTATGTTATATGAACAACACCGAGTTTATGTTACACAATTGTTGAGTTTGTTTACAACCATCTAAAATGATGGACAGCTGGAATTGTGTACAACAAAGGCTACCAAAGACGTTTGAATGTTTCCAAACAGAATATGACTTTACAGAGTGCAGTTTTACTGTATCTATATTTTTAGCTCAATTCAAACCATCAGTTGTGTATGCATGACATTGAGCATAAGGCGTGCCACTAAACTTGTCATGTGTACTTGATGTTGATCTTTCAAGGATTATACAATTTATTATATTTTAAATGTTAAGTAAAGATGTAGTCTAAAAGAAATTACCTCTCAACTTATTCTGCCACCAAGATTTAATTTCTTTTACCCTACATATTTATTTCAAAAACTAATTTGGAAAAAATCCAATAGAAAATGGATTTTTAACGTTCTTAAAATTTACTCATTACTGATTGGAAAATGCAAATAATATGAGACATTTACGCCCACCCCTACACATTCAATGATATTGACCCACTCACCCACCACTGCACGTGCAGTGGCATTGACCCACCCGCACACCCCTACACATGCAGTGGCATTGACCCACCCGCCCACCCCTACACGTGCAGTAGTATTAACATAGTTATTATTAATTTCTTTGTTACAATCTTTTGTTAAAAACATGGCCTGCAACACAATTTTACATAGGAACACTCTTGAGTTATTTGTATAATGTTAAAAAAAACTTGAAAGTGAAATATGGAATGGATTTTGAAAAAATCACAACAATATAAATGTTTATTTATAGGCAAAACAATATACAAGAATACAATTTGAGCAAAAGGCAAAAAGACCATATAGTAAGGTATATTAAAATGGTTTCATTAGTTAAGAAAATGGAATAATTTATAACATTTTGGCATTACATTTTAAACCTTAAAAACTATTTACAACTCAACATGGGCTGTCATTAAAGATTTTCTTCTTACCTCTAACGGACCATCCCCCAAAGGTGACATCCGATCACAATGTACACAGAAAATCAGCTTACTATTACCAGTAATGGTATGCCAAATTTGGTTGTTATAGCTCTTGACGTTTAAAAGTTATAAAGTCGTCCTAAGTCTTAATTGTCACCCTGTATATAAAAAAAATAATAGCTAAACTAGAGTTAAATGTAGTATTTTAAATACTGATGTTTTCATAAATGTTCTTGCAACAGGAATGGCTGTGCTGAATGACAGACTTCAGGTTCAGAAGGTGAACAACTTGCGTGTAATTGATGCTTCCATCTTTCCCATTCATTTCTCTGGAAATATCAATGCCATTGTCATCATGGCAGCAGAGAAGGGTTCGGATATGATCAAGCAAGACTGGCTAGAAATGAATGAGTAGCAATTTTACTTCTGCATGTCTTGGACACTTTAATTACGTTTATGATCTATTTTTAGTACTATAATCGATTGTGTATTGGAGATATTTAAAGCCTTAAAATCAGTGATTGTGTTTCAATCTTTTGAAAAATACCTGTTTATTAGATAGTAATACATTTAGTTAACTATTTGTAATTTTAACACCAAAGATCAAGTTTTATTCAATTTCAAATTTGTTTAGAACCTCTAAATAAGTTTCATAACTGTATATTTTTTATTCCCATTATTAAATTTACTGAGCAGTTTAAGCTGATAATCACCGGCTGTTTATTTGTCATTGGGCTATTAATTAATGACACTTTCTAAGGAATAGTCGGCCTTAGTTTGTAACAATGACTACATTCGTTCATCTACACTCATCACACTCATTCAAAATCCATATTCGCCCATATCTTGACGATCGGCGTCTTATGAATCGGCGTCTTATGAATAAATAAATAATGTCATAGCTTTTATTTTTGCATTTTAGTTTAGCAGTTATTTAGGCTTGGGGTCCCAATAGACCCCACCGTGGTATTACTGTTGGCATTTTTCATGTTTTTTGAAGGGCTAATTGCATAGTTCTGTTACCTAATTTACAAATTGGCTTTTTCTTTATTTTTAGCTGGAAGAGGCACTCTTTAAAAACAGGATTTTGTCAAAATAAAATATTTAGAATAAGCTTTGAATTTTTTATAAAATAACAAAACTTTATGTTCTGAAAAGTATAAAATATGCAGTGAAGATAAACAATTATTTAAAAAAACTCATTATAAGGTGTAGAATTTTATTTTATACTCTCAATATAATCTTTGATATATTCTCTATAATACATATTCTATACAAAAATTGTTTATTTATTATGTTTTCCATTAATTTATTTATTTATTCATAAGACGCCGATCGTCAAGATATGGGCGAATGGATTTCGATTGAGTGTGATGAGTGTATATGAGCGAATGTAGTCATTGTTACAAACTAAGGCCGACTATTCCTTCTCAAAATGTATTGACTCTGATTGGGATCGAACTGACAATCTTTAGCACATGAAGCTGGGATTGAACCAACTACGCTACCTTGAAATTTGGGGCCTTTAAAGACCCCACCATGTGTTACTAAAATACACCATGGTAGTTAAGGGTTAACTACGGTTAGGACAAATTTTATTTATTTATTCTTAAGACCCCGATCGTCAAGATATGGGCAAATATGGATTTTGAATGAATGAACGTAGTTATTGTTATTGTTTAAGCCTTAGAATGTGTCATTAATTGATAGACCAATGACAATTGAACAGCCGGTGGCTATGATTTGATCCCTTTCAAAATGTTTTACGACTCTGTTTGGGATTGAACTGAGAACCTTTAGCTTATGAAGCTGGGATTTAACCAAGTACGCTACTTACCAATTTAACAAAGGTTAGTAAAATTGGTATTTACTCTATTATTTAAACCAGGGATACTCACTACACGGCCCTTAAAACATTTTTTTGGGCATTTAAAATTTGTTAGAACTGCAATGATTTATTATAGTGACAACAGTTTTGGTATTTTTATTAGACAACAAAAATGTTCAGAATGGTTTGTCTTTGTAATAATGCACTAATTACTAAATAGCAGAGAAACAGACGAAATGCAAGTTAGAAAACATGTGAAAAACTGTGTATATATATATATATACATTTGCGGCCTTAGATTATTTTGAGAAAAGTAATAGGCTCTTCATGAACTCTTAGTGAGACACCCTGATTTAAACATTTAAGAACACTAAGTTAACAGCTCAATTGATTTAACAATACTAAGCAAAACCAGCATGGCAAGTGTGATCATTGTTGTAATGGAAGGTCTATCCTGCTAGGAGTGACTGTACTATGAACATATGACAATGTGTGGATGGTCGTGCACACACTGTTTGTAGGCCATTTACCATGGGTTTATACATGCCTTCAAATAAACAATGTATTATCAGCGTTTACCTGATAGTCAATCAATCACTTTTTATTTGTCTTTAGGATTTAACAATCATTGACAAAGTCATATTACAGCTTAAAGCCAAGTCTACAATTATTCATAATGTATAAATTAAATAAATCTAATAAATCCATCTCTGTTGCAAATTAAAATAAATTTTAAATTCATAGTTATGTTATTCATTACTGATCATTACATCTAACCTGTTTTTATAATAAAGTACTCAACCTCCAATGTCTTGACATATATATATATATATATATATATATATATATATATATATACACACATGCTCAATTATGGTTGACCTTGAAAACATATAATTTCAACATTATAAAACTAATCCAAGCAATAGAATGCGTTTTCCAGAGGCCAACTGTATAGCAATTGTTTAAATTTTCGAGTAGGGTAAGATTTAATTAAAGGTTCTAATTTATTGTAAATTTTAATAGACTGAACAATATGACTGTTTTGTGTTTTACTAAGTCTGTGAAATTCCAATGCAGCATTATTTTTATTTCGGGTGTTATAGTTATGAATATTACTATGGAACGTTAACAAATTGGGATTTTTAAATATATAGACAATTAGGTCATTTACATGCAAATGACCTATCCTATGATAAATAAGTTACCTGGTAGTAACATTTTTATTAAGTGTTCCTATTTTGGAACTGGAAATAAATATTTTATCTCATTTACAATTCACTACAAGGTTCATCTAGCCTAATTAAATCTGCACAAATTTTGAAGAATATGTTAATCAGGTGATATTGATTCAGTCTGATCATAAACCCTATAGCTAACTTGTATATGAATTCACTTACACTTTTACCCTATTAGTTTTTTTTTATATATATATATTATACATCTTTATTATACATATTATTAACCTCTTTATTAATCTAGGGAAAATCAGAACCATTTCCACTCACTTTGATCATTCCCTCACTGCTATGCATTATAAGATTTGATTTTTTTTAACTCATATAAAACAATATTTTATAGTTGTGTTTTATATATATATATATATATATATATATATATATATATATATATATATATATATAAAACATGTTAAGTTATAATCTGCATGTCTTCAATTTCATATTTCTTTAGCAAGAAAAAACAAAATTACAGATGGCCCAGCCTAACCGTGCTTGCGTACTTGACTCTACTAATCGTTCTCAAAACCTAAAACTATTTCATTTTTGTGACCAAAGACTGATAAATATTTTACATATTCCCAAGGAAATATTAATGTTTCATTTATCACTTAGTAATATTGCGTTATGATCACACAGATGTTTAAAAATACAGTAGAACCTCTTTAATCCGAACTAATTGGGACCGGGGGTAGTTCGGACTAAGGAATGTTCGGATTACAGAACATATTGTTGCTTTTACATAACTATAGCTAAAACGTGGCTAAAATGGATCGTAATTGTTGCGGGAAAAGTGAAAAATGCTTTATAAAGTAAAATACAGTGTATCTCCAGGTGTTATAGTAAATGAAAACAAATGGAAAGTTAACAAATTGATTTTAAATAAAACATTAGGAACATGTAAATGATATCTATGTTTAAATAAGTTACATGGTGTTTTTTGATTAAGTGTTCATTTTAAATGCAAATAAATATTTTCTCCTGATTTACAAGTCACTAAGGTTCATCACCTTTAAAAATTCAAATGTCATGTTTCTTTTTGACAGTGACAAAAACCAATCTACTTGTTTGATTCACTTATCTTTTACACTATAGTGTTTTTTAATAGGATTTTACATTTTTTGTCTTTAAATTACCTGTTATTAATTAGGAAATCAGTAATTTCCCTCCTTGTATACCATTCACATGATGTTTTAATTGATGTTTTTTTACCATATAACTCATACGGTGTTATACTTTATTTTTATATTTAATGTTAATTACATAAATAAAAATGTCATTTAATCTGCATAGTCTTCAATTTAATCATACAAAAAAAAAAAAACATTATTTAATACAGTAGTAAACATAGTGAATAAACAGTACTGTTTCGCGCGCATTCTGTTGTAGTTCATTCAACGGCCAACGTTAAACGGCTCCTGCGGCGGCGTTCGGATTAGTGGACGTTCGGATTACGGGGGTTCGGATTAAAGAGGTTCTACTGTATAACATTTTTATATATTTTTAAATGTCAAAACCATAAGTTATTTATTTATTTAGTTGAGAATATTTAAATAAATAAGAAACATATTAATGAACACTATTTAAGTGTTACTACTAGTATACAGTCAATAATGTTTATTAGAAGTGTCTCCTAGGCCTAATTTTAACAAAAAGTACCGGGAGACGGAGCTTTGCTCAGTTGGATTTTGCAAACTGAAGAGGTAGCATCCATATCTTCCAGTGATCCTGAGGACTGTTAGTTGTTGCTCTCCCTAGTAGATTATTAATAAAATGTTGTTTCGGAGGTCTTCCGCGCTTATCTTCAGCCCCTTTGTGGAACTCGGCCTGCGGCCTCGGAGGGGATCTCGGTGTACGGCCTCCCCAAGACGCTCTGCAACAGGCCTCTGTGGAACTCAGCCTACGGCCTCGCAGAAGAAACTTCGGCCTGCAGCCTCACTAAGGCTCTCTGCTACAGTCCCATTTGTGGATCTAAGCATGTCACCTTGTGAGGAAGATCGGTCTATGGCCTCGCCCAGGATTCTTAAGCATTATGACGATGAATTTGGGTTTTTGGGGCAGTGGAGCCCATAAACTTAGTCTTTTCTAAAATCTGATAGCATATTAGTAATTAAGAGAAGAATACCTTTGATCTGATACCCCACTATCTAACCAGACTAAAAAATGAAAAATCCTTGGAGCCAAAAAAATTTTGTCCGGATGCTGCTTGTTTTAGATAATACCAGCCATGTACCCATGTTTCGCTACGGGAAATGTTATTAACTGGTGTTTTTTTTTATTGCAAGATATCGTAAGCTCTGTGCAGTTCACTAATCCGTTTTAAATGACTGTCATGGCTTTGCAGTACAATATCTCGTTTTTCAAACTCCTGATCCACCATGACTAAAGCTACTTCATTTGCTACCGGGCTGTTTCAACATCCAACGTGTGATTCCATAGGCTTCCTGTCTGCATTAATTACCACTTCAAACTTTTGACCCACTCTAATATAAAAAAATAAGAGAACTGTAGTTATGAATACTAGTGATTTTAATGCATTTGATGGTAAGTTTGTATGTAGGTTAATCATAAAGAATAACATACTTTCCCTCATTACTTACTTACTCCTGTGGCCACTCAAATCCAAGGTGATTTTTGGCCTCGCCAACAAGTTGCCTCCACAATCCTCTATCCTCTGCCATTTCAATGTCTCCACCAAGACTTCTCACATCCTGTTCCACTTGGTCATCCCATCTTATTCTTGGTCGTCCTAGAGGTCGCCTTCCTGGTGGTTTCCCCATCCATACCCTTCTTATCATTTTTTCTTCTTCCCTTCTCCTCACATGACCAAGCCATCTTATTCTTCTGCTTCTAACCACCACCACAATATCAGGTCTCTTGTACAGTTCTCTAAGCTCTCTGTTCTTTTTCATTCTCCACACTCCTGATTCATAGGTAGGTGAATATTCTTCTTAAAATTTTGTTTTCAAATGTAATCAATCTTTTTTTGTTATACATTGTTAGGGTCCACACCTCAGATCCATATAATAAAACAGGTTGTACAACCCTAATGAGGCTTTCCCTCATTAGGGTTGCCAATTAAATAAAGAATTATAAATACACTCATTAAAAAAAATGAAAATATCATTAAAAGAAAAAAAATATAATTGGTGCTATGTATTTGAGTACAAGTAGTACCTTAAAATTATTATGGAGTCTTTTAAATTCCATGGTGATATTTCTGAAGCTAATTTTTGATATGAGCCAATAAAAGGAATTATTACTCTAGTGCAGTGGTTCCAAAACTGTGTGCTGCGACGCCATAGTGCGCCTCAGTAAATATCAAGTGTGCTGCGATGTGTTTTCAGATAAGATATAAAGTTGAATATAGTCATGGGCATTTATATATTACGACTAAATAACTAATTATTATTTTTCTACCATACACAAAATAAATAATTAACGAAATAATACTTCTTTGCATGTTAGACTCTTAGATTTTAATAACAATACACCAATACCATTTGTTACACATTGCAATGTGGCGCCAGCACAAAAATAATCATTAACATGTATTTCTGAGGGTAGAATAAGAAATGATCTCTCAACTCAAAGCCACTTAAACCCCACATTTCGAAAAAAATTGGGAATCACTGGGAACACTGGGAAATGAGTCCAGTTCGATTTCGTCCCAGTTATATTTTTTATATTACTCCACAGTTGGTAGATAATTTTTTATTTTTTCACTGTAATAAATGATTTATTGATATCAAAGGTGAATGGTAGGATCTATTGTCCCTTTTTATGTACCTTCGTTAATCAATCTTGTTGCTGACCGTGATTAAAACAGAATGTTAACAAGAGATTTTAGATGATTGATTGGCTTACAGTCTGTTGTTTGATAGTGACATTAGAAAAGTGCTTTTAAAACATAATTTGCTGCTTACTGAAAGATGTACCTCTGAATATATTTGATTTCTGTATTTAGTTGTAATTTTGTATATAAATATTTATCTATTAAATTTTTGTCTTCTTTTTTTATCTGATCCAATTAGTGTTATGCATACCTAGTACTTGTTTCTAGTTCTAAACACATTGTAATTGTTCAATATTGCAGATTTTTCTATTTGTACATCAAATCTAGAGCTATATCTTAGTGATTAAAAATATTGTTGCTCTCAGATTTGTTGAAAAGCTCGTGAAAACAAAGCCCTTCCAAGAGCGAGGAGCCGAAATTCATTTTGATTATTTTAACTATTCTGCTCAACCATGCACTAAATTGGAAATAGACTCTGATGCCTTCTGGAGGTGTGTTGCTAGACATGTGACGTCCTCGGAGAACCACCAAGTATCAACCTGCAGGATGGGATCTGACACTGATGGTATTATTAGACACGGTTTATTTATTCAGCTATATTTCTCATGTTAATAAAGTTCTTTCTAAAGACCTCTTGGGCACACAACAAAAAGCTGGAAGCACCAAGTGCTGATACATATTAATAGGACAATGGCCAAGGAGGAAGATGCAGAAGATCGAGGAAGTAGAGGCAGATCATTGATGAGGACAAACACCACCTTGCGTATCAATATAGGAGTAAGTATAGTTTCATGAAAAGAAAAAGATGGATTGACCAATATAAAAATGAAACTACTCTACTTTATCTACAATGGTTTCATAAATGGAGAGATCATTTAAATTGGTTTGTACCACACCATGTTTTTGGAGCAACATTTTGCTAGTAGAGATGAATGAAGTATTCTTAAGCTAGTTACTGTTTTGGACATATCTACATTAAATTATCAAGAGGGAGATGAAACATGTTTTCCAATCCCACAAGAAATAATATTTTAGAAAAAATTAAAGAATGTTTTTCTAATTTAATGGAAAAGCCTGACATAGTGTAATCTTAATACAACCAAGTTTTTTTAGTTTTTTTTTTTTTTTTAGAGTTATTAACTAAAATAAGACCAAAATTGGTCCAAAAAGGTTAGTGATTCTGATATATTATAAAAATAACTATGAACATATTTTCTTTCTTACATTATAAAGCTACACTTCCACTCATTTGTCAAAGTGTTATGTGTGACTCTCCAGCATCCACACCCTACATCCATACTAGAATTAAAACTTGATCTGATATCTCCAGCAAATTTCACAAATGTTGACCTTTTCACTCATAAACAAGATGGGAGCCTTAAATGAGCCTGTTTTTTGGGACTAGAACGTAAAAAAACAGCTGATCAAATGTGAACCTTGACGGAAGCTTGAGTGTGAGAAATGTAACCTTTTACACAATTCTCTTTTAATATTATTATTTTTAGAGATGGCTGTTATAATTGATCGTCTGAAAGTGATAGGAGTAAGAAACCTGCGAGTTATTGATGCTTCCATTTTCCCCTTTGTACCATCTGGGAACACCTATGCTATAACTGTCATGTCTGGAGAGAAAGGAGCGGATATGATTAAGGAAGATTGGCTTAAAACAGACAATCATAACAACTAATGTCTACTGTTATAATAAAAGTACCAAAGTAAATTTAATTGTTTGTAATTCATTTAGTGTTTAAAACCTAATTTAGTTTAAATCTTGTGTTCTATTTCATCAGTTTTAGTCTGTAAATTTAAGAGTTATTTTATGGGTTATTTTATAATTTTGAAATAATTATGTTTTTCGGATTTTTTAAAAGTAGGCTATTATCTATTAAAAACGAATTTTTTTTAAAGAGATTGAAAATGTTACAACATTGTGACAAGATAAAATAAACAACTTTAACTTCAGAACCAGAATCTCGTAAACAATACATTTTTAAACTAAGAAAGAAATTTTGGTTCTGAAGCTAAAGCTGCTTATTTTATCATAATATTATAATATGTTCAGTCTCTTTAAGATTTTGGTTTTATTTACAAAATGCAATCAATACATTTGTAAGCTAAATTATTTTTTTTAATGATGTACACATCAGTCCATGATGTGTGTTATACAATTTTAGCAAAGTACAGTAGCTAATATAATGCAAGCAAAATAGCTTGAAGATTTATAATTTATAAAAAGAACACAGAAATAAATTTAGTGTTGATGGGAAAAAAGACTATACAAAGCAGATAATGTCGTAGTTTAGATTAGTAACAATAATACTCTTAAAATTACATTTTAATCAAGTTTCTGTTCTGATATAAAATTTTGGATGTATTAATCATTAAGGTAACATTTTTGAATGAATGTTATTTTTATTTACTGGAATCTTATTGTAGGGGTATGATGCAGCATTTCTCGGGTTCAAGAAGTTTGGTCGACTTCCTTCTAATATAAACATATAAATTCCAGAGGATATGTTCTGCACATGTTATTATAAAAATGGTGTATATTAAAAATTTACAAATAAGAGTCATTAAGCTGATAAAAAAACATGTTTCAGACTATTCGGTCTAATGAAAAATCAAATAATGTAGGATTTAAAGTCATAGGACAAAGGTAAACTACTTATGTTAACATTTATGACATATTCCACAACATTCTCGTGTCAGCTACTACATTAGGTTTATTGAAGTCATGATTATGTTAGTCATTTATGTTGATTATGGTGTCTAGTATAATTCAGTTAGAATTACTTTTTTGATTGGCTTAAAAAAGTTCGACAAACAATATTGATGCCGAATGCAATGGTAATGGTGATGGCACATTAGCATATTTTAGTAAGTATTTTTACATTTTAGTCATCAAAGATTGTTTTATTGCCTTTTTAACGAAATGCCTGTTTTATGTGTCATTATCATGGCTATTTTTAAAGTTACCTGTTTGATACCAATATAGAAATGTTAATGCCATTGAATTGATATTCTATAACAATTATTTTATTTGGTTAACTAATTCAACTTACCGAAATGGTTTTTATACATTGTGGGAACTGCAACAACAGCAATATATGCATACTTGAGAAAGTTAACGAATTTTTAAACTTAATAAAGTTACAGTTAATCCTCTAAAAAAATAGTTCCGCTTGAAGTTAAAAGTTATGTTAACTTAAAACTAACTGATTAAAATTAAAGTATAAAAAAAGTAACTGAAACTAAAAGTTAGGCGGGGCCTATACTTTAAATATTTTACTAAAACTTCTTACTCTTTAGCCGATGTAATATTTGAGACAAGTTGACCATGTAATTTTATACAATCTAGAATTATTGTACAGTAATCACTCCGTATCTGCGGATGTTACGTTCCGAAGGTTTGCTGCAGTTCACGAAACCGCAGATAATAGTACCTTATCCAAACGAACATTGGGAGGTTAGGTTCTAAGTTATAATTTACAAATGATAGAATATACATTGTAGTTGTTTTAAATGTGATATTTATTAGTATTATGAACATTTTACAGAATATATAATCATTTTACTTCAATATTTATGGTTGGGAATTAACTATCTACAGTACAGTACCTGCATGAAACATTTAGGAAGCCTTAAAATATTTTTTAGGCTTTCACCTCAGGAATGAAACAGTTGATGAACCAATCGCAAAACAAATCTGCAGTGACCCAAGCTTTTTTGTTAGATCTCCAAAAATCTGGTAGGTGATTTATATCTTTTCCTTTTAGAGCTCTTGGATTCTGTGACTTACAAACGAGCATAGTCTTAATCATGAATCCACTAGCATTGGCACAGAATAACAAGGTTAGTTGATCCTTGAAGCCCTGTCCTGTTTTTTCCGACCGTGACAGAAATGTCCTCGAAGGCATCCTTTTCCATAAGAGACCACGTTCATCGGCATTGAACACTTGATCAGTGCAAAACTCTCCCTCTTCTAAGACTGCTTTGATCTTTGCTGAAAATTCTTCTGCCGCTTTGTGGTCTGCAGAAGCTGCCTCCCCAATGAGCTTCACATTATGAAGGTTGAAACGAAGCAGATACCTTTCAAAACATCTCTTACTAGTTAGGAATTGTGGTGGATGTGGAATCTCACTACCTTCTCCCAACGACTCTGAAAAATGGTTGTGTAGTTGTTTAGCTTCTTCTCTGATGATATGGGAGCTTAGGGGAACTCTTTTCCTGGTCTGGTCTTCTATCCATATACTCAATGCCTTTTCAGTTTTTTCAAGTCTCATGTCTCGAGAAACAGAAGCAGTTTTGGCATAGAGAAGTCCACTTTATTTCACGCTACATCTGATTTTTTCCTTGTTTTTCCAAATCTCACAAACGCTTGATTCATTGAATCCAAATATCATAGCGACCGAAGCAACTTTACCAACTTTCAGTGCGTCAAGAATTTTTAATTGTTGAACTAAGGACAGCATGATACGTTTCCTCTTCTCGATCTAAGACATCATAGATGAATGTTGGAAAAGGTTTTCTGTCAATAACTCTCACTTTTTGACAGAAAACCACTGTTATTGTAACAAAAACAATGAACAAATAAAACAATTACAATAAACAAATAAAACAACAATAATAAAACACACAATCAAGCAATTAACTGTAGGCACGATCTGGTAGGTGATATAAACAGACGACGCAGAAAAGACTAGGAAGGAGTGAGTGACAGTGGTAACGGAGGCGTGGTGGGGTAGAGTGAGTTATCCGGCAGGTGAACTTTTAAGGTTCCCGGAAATAGCGGTAATAATAAAGTGATGACTGTGCAGTGGCAAACAAATATCAATTTCCGTCATGAGTTGTCGAATCAATTTTTATTATATTTTTATTTTCGCATTTAAAAAAAAATTTTTTAGGCTCTTGGGCGAAGTTTGTAGGTAAGCGAAACCCACAATTACTGAACCCGCAGATACGGAGGGTTTACTGTAGTTCTATTTTATATGAATTTTTTAATTTATCCTCACACAAGTGGCAGAAATTATAGTAACACACAGTGAACAGTGGGAGGGTTAAGCAAACTTACCTGTATTCTAATTTAATTTTTTTTGTTCATTAATTTTCACCGATTTTATTATTTTCATCACAGCTGACAAAAGCATTGTCATTCATTTCAATACCTCAATGCTGCTATCAAATATCTACCTTTCATTTTTCATGTAACCAATCATTTACTAATCAACCTAATTCAGTGGCGTTAATGTTATTCAATAAAATATAATATTTTATTTATATTACTTACTAAGTGATGCTTAAGTCCATAATCTATCATAGAATCTGAAGAAAAAGTACTGGTCTGATTTTTTTCACCTAAGTGTCAAAATTCATTCCTACTTCTCTTTTCTGGATCCAAAAACGGTCACCACAGACTTCTCTATTAGTGTCCATTCCGTTGAGTAGACACTATATTGGTATTAGGAAGACTGAAAACAAAAATATCACCTCCAATATCAACATCTGTTTTGAGTTACGAGGCGTGTTTTTAAAGTAAGTACCGTTTTGGAATCCCGCCGCTGTAGCGCTGTGGTCGGCGTTCAGCGCATGCATGCTGGGTACTACTATCTATTGGGAAGCCACAGCCGCCGTTACGGATCCAATCGACTGTATTTAAGGTCATTTATGACTGTTTAAAATTCCTCCTCTGGTTAAAAATGCCGCCGACTGTGAATTATGCACTGTGTACGTTTTCATAACGCTAAGGGTGTGGAAGCAGCTGACACTCATCGTGAGTATGTCACAGTGACAATTAATTTGGTTTAAAAAAATTGTAACCATCACGATTCAAATGTTCTAGGAATTTGAGAGAACTGGTTAAACATTTTTTGTGTGATTCTCGTCAACGTTTGTTTTTGTGATTCTCTGTCAGCATTTTGGGAACCTACCATAAGCATAACTTTCGGTACTTCAAACAGTCTGTCACAACTTCAATAATTGCACTTCTTGACACTTGAAAACACACTACATAATGATGCAGTTTTAAAGCGTCTGTTTTCTCTGACTTTTTTCATCAACATTTTGCACCAAGTCATCAGTAATGAGTTAAGGTTTCTGACTTTGTTCATCATCATGCACATTCACACAACCTTAAAAGCTCTCACCCATTTACATACCATCCCATCACTCATTCTGTTTTCTCAATAAACTTCACAGATCTCTCAATGAATGTCAGCTGCTTTCATGTCTTTATTGTTACAAAAACTTATCACAACATGTACTTTACAGTTGGCCGCATTTTTAATCAGAGGAGGAATTTTAAAGTCATAAGCGACCTTAAATACAGTCAAATGGGTCTGTAACGGCGGCTGTAGCTTGCCAAAAGATAGTAGTATCTAGCATGCATGCGCTAAACGCCGACTGCAGCAGTATGGAGGCCGGATTCCAAAACGGTACTTACTTTAAAAACACGCCTCGTAATTGTAATAAAATGGATATATCCATTTTCCACGTGAGAAGAGTTATAATTCTCAAACTCACAGTTGAATGAAGAGTTCAAGACTGAGACCTATTTTTGTAATGAAAATTTCATTCTTTAAAAACTAAAAAATTAAGAAAAAAGTATCATGAATGCTTCTAAGTTACTTCACTAAATTTTCTCTGGAAAATCCGTAATTATAAAATCTCTCCACCATGTTTTGTTGTTTTACAAGATTCCCTAACTTGAAATTTACAACATTCTATGTTTGGAATCCTTCCCTTAATAACCTACAGTTGTACCAGTGGTAAAATCTTAAATCTTCTTTTTTTATATCCTGTAGTAAAATGTCTGTTTATTACAAATAGACTTACACAAAATAAAATATGTCATCTGATAGTATTATAAATATTCTTAATATTTTGAATGTAGATAGGCCAATCTATTCAAATAAATTTAATTGCTATCCTCCACAATCAATTAAATTGTAAAAATGTATTACGGGGAGCAGACTTCCCTATCTTCGGCCATGTTAGCTTATGTACCTTTTTCTCAAAAATTATTTAAGATAGGGAGATGAAATTTTTACCATTATTTTATCCCCTTTTTGTAAACAATCTCTCCAGGGGAATTTTGTTTATTTCAATTAGTTTATGCAGAAACAATTTTTTTATAAGTATTAAATTTATAAACAACAATTTTTACATTCAATATTTTTTATATTTTTTATTTTTGAGTATTTATATAAATTAACTGGAGAAGTTGTGTATATTAAAGCCCTTCATATGTGTACCAAGTTTCAATGTTCTAGCTCCAACAGTTTTGGAGAAAAAGGTACATAAGTTATAAAAAACACTGTTTTCGGAGAAATGAATATATTACAAAATACTCTTAGATCTAACCTTAGAAGTAGATAAAGACAAATTGCCATGACAAATTTTGCAAACTGCAGTTTGTTGAATAAGTTCTTGAATTGTACTTATATCTACAATGTTGTACTCAAAGCTACTGTTTTCAAATTGTTTGTACTCTCCAAAATGTTGGGCAAGTTTTATTTTAGATGCACTAGTATCTTTGGACTTGGATTTGCTTTCATTTGAAGGTGGAGTTTGGACTGATGTACTAGGCCTATCTATACATAAGTTAGGGTTAGATTTATTACCTTCAGCATGCCAACCAAATGTTTTCTTCTTTTTAAAAATCCTATTTGATCTTGGCATTGTGCAGATTATAATTATATCATTATTACACAAATGTAATCCACAAACAAATCACTTTACTTGAAACACACAGTTATTACTATAAAATAACCTGTAGTACTAACTGACAGCTGTCACAACAATAAACACCAAACAGAAATGTAAACAAACATCTAGCAGTCAAAGCCTTTCAAATTATGTTGTCATTCAAAACATAGACACTATAAGAAATAACATTTATGAACTTATTACTATGGTAACAATTTCTTGCAAAAATGCACTTGCATAGTTTTAAACAAAGCATTTTTTCACACCTGATATAAATTAAATATACATCATGTTATATATCAATTTAAAGAGCAGGAAATGAGCTACAAGAAACAGTAAAAAACAAAAATTGGATAAAAAAAATTTTTTTCGAGGTCTGCTCCCCTTAATAGCACAGTTAGATTAAGCTGGATATAGTCCTCCATTTTAAAATAGGTATAACCACTTTTGCATAGCCATTATCCTTCACGTGGTTATGCATTCAATATATTTTTAAATATAGGCTATCATGACATGACAGCTTTCATTACGTAAATGTTTAATGAATTACTCTCAAATGTAACTGACAGATAAGATTAACACATCAATCAGTCATACGAATTAATATTTTATATCTTAGTTGAACACATTATTCTTGATAAACTCTTTTGAGGTTACTGTAAAGTCTTAAATAACTTATCATATTTACTCAAGATGTGAGAATGAACTTTGATTGAAATATTTTAAATCAGAGAGAAAAGAATTATTACTTTTCTGAATTATTTAACTACTAGCCGACAGCCCTTCGCTTCAGGGTGGTTCCCTAAGCATGCTTACCCTTTCCTCCATGGTCCTGTTTAAACCATCACATCAATATAATAGCTCAGTCTGCTGCCATTCTCCTAGACAACAACGTTACACAGACTAAAAATCCTACAAGTGTGGTTTTTTTATTTAGTATTTAGTTACACTAAGTTAGCATTTTTTTGTCTAAAAAAATACTAACTTTTGTGAGGTGCAAAGTAGTGCAATCATGTCAGAGTTAGTTGATATGACCTTAAAACATTTTACAATGAAAACCAAATTAGCCAAGATTTTGTGTCATGTTTTTGTTATTTTATCAGCTGTTTGAAATGAATTATTAAATTAATGCAAATGTTACTCTTATGGAAATGATGAGGGGCAGTTTCTACCCTCTAGCAACGTAATTTCGAGAAATCCTTTAGTAGTGGGTCTCTACGATAAAAAACTTACTTCCCTACGAATTCCCTAAAAATCTGTTCGGGGGTTCTGGAGATTTTGTGATGACTGAATATATTGTTTTAGGATTTTATATATTAAGACTGATGAATGATAAAGAAATGGTTTATATCATTACGAAGCAAGTATAAAGAAAGTAAATGCCTAATTTTCCAAACAAGCTACTTTATACCACTTTGCATGGGGTGGAAATAGGTTGGAAAAGTAAAGTGAATACTGAGAAGTCTTGAGAGAATTTAATCTATGAAACTTGATCGACGAAGGGATGCAAGAAATTGTAGGAATAAATAACCTTTCAACATTTTATAATTTTTAATTAATTAATAATTTAAATTTTATTTACAAATAGATCCTTGTTTCCATTCATACAAGTCACAGGCACAAGTGTTAAAAAAATTATCTAGTTGTAGCACATGTTATGTGTCACTGTAGATTTACACATTTTAGTCCCCAGCACTTATCCACATGTTGAGGCCGTTTCCATTTGAGCCAACACATTTTGACAAATTTTTAGTAATAGAAACAAAGCTTAAGGTAGTTGTTTCCCAAACCACAAGTCACCGCTGGGAAGTCGAAAGCCATAGGCAGCCCTACAGTAGCAATGCAATTTTAACGTCAGGCCAAAAAATGCTTTCATATTTCAACTGTAGGGTTCACATTTATTATTATAATAAGCTATAGTGAACCCTGTACAATTATTAAAGACCCATTAGACTGGACCATAAGTTGATATTATGAATTTTTTAATGTAAAATCAGCAAGAAAGACATTTAAATTATCTATACATCTAACTTTGAAAAAAGTATAATAATACTACATTTTTTTACTAAAACCAACTTATGGTCCTCTAGAATAAATCTTTACCTATCAAATGACTCTTCAAGAACCATGCTACAATTATTATTATAGACTGAATCGTTAAAATAGAAACCCCTGTTTTTGGTGTTTTTCACTAAGGGAAACGGCGACCTTAATCTTGTTCACTCAGAGATCCACTGGTGGATGGTGTATCTGTAATAGTCACGAGCCCTGACCACTGAAGGTGGGTCATCAGGGTGGCTTGCTCGAAGGTCCAGATGATGAGCAGCCTCAGGCATCAACACAGCCACAGCTGATGGAGAAACGTTCTTTAGTACACCCCCACTGGACCATGGATCTAGCAGGCCATTACTATACATACAACATTGTGTAAACTGTATTATCTTTTGGTTTTAAGTGTTTACTACATAGATGTAATAACGTACATAAAAAATGTTTAACCTGCAAAGTAAGTAACTATAGCCGATTAATTAACACTACAGGCCCACCCACCCACAGTACCCAACTTAACAAGCATTTTACTCATTCTTACAATATGTAACTTAATGTATATGAGATGCAATATACGCTGAGTGGAGTTGAGAAATAGTCAATCACACATGGCTACTTATCATATCATCATAGTGACAGATTACAACAAATATTATCACTCTAGAAGAATTAATTTACATAATTATATTAATGAATGCTGAGTTAACTATATTTAGAATTTTTTTTTTATTAAACATTTTGTATTTGATTTTGGATTTTATACGTTTATTCTAATAAGTAAATTGACCATCAAACAATGATATTAAAGACAGTGTGCTATGTATGAGTCAATGAAAAAAACACACAATAGGTGAGTGAGTTTACTGACATGAACTTAAAAATCCTGTTGAACAAAAATGGATTGAAGACTCTTCTTTGGTTACTGTTGATTTAGTCGATATAATTAAACATTGACCATTAAATTACAGTATTAACTAACATGAGATTTTCAAAACATTCAAGTTCATTCATATAACTGATCTAAGAAACAATTTTTTCTATCTCCAAAGCATATGCCTTCAATGTGCCCTTCAGTTCTTGTATCTCACTTTTACAATGACATAAACACAATGTAAATGTTGATTACACCCTCTAATACCTCTGTAGGATACATTGTTCTTTTAAATCACTTTTAGCCTTATAAAGTAGATTAAATTTATCCCCCAAAATGCACATTTAACCCTTATTACGCTGTTAGCGCCTATAGAGTACAGTAGAGTATCCCAGCGCCTTTTCCGCCTATTAACGCAAAATAACTTTTTATATAAAATGCTTATTTGTTAATTAAAAAGGCCCATTAAGTGCGTGGTTACGTTTCCTAGACATGTTTTGAAATAACAATGTCGATACAAGACGATATCTACACAGTAATGAGTTTTTTATAGTAATAATGACAAAGATAAGTAGTGCATGTGGTATACTTTGTGCCGTTAGCGCCTATAGCCGCATGCGACAGCTGTTCCTGTCAGCCGGTCGTAGCTGCCACCAGTCTTGTTACTCGTCAGTTCAGTTTACTGCTACACCCAGTTAAATACATCTAACCTCAATTTCTTTATTATTGTTATATTTTGTTACAGTTATTTATTATTTAATGAGTTAGTTTTATTATTGTTATTTTTGTAAATAATTAATGCAGCATCCAGAAAATGATGATTTTGAATTGTTTGTGGAAGGTGTGATGAATGCTTCTTTTGGTTTGGACTTAGAACATATTGCCGAAGCTATAGAAGAAGATATTATCATTCATAACTTTAGTAATAATGAAAATGAAGACAGTGATGTTGAGGAAACTATTATGCCTATAGTTGTACAACCTCCAACCTCAATTGCACCACCACATAGGGCTAGGCCTATAGATGATGGGTGGTCTTGTGTTACTGACTATGACAATGGACCTAATCACATGATACCAATTTATAATATAAATAATGGACCTTGCCTACTAACTCATTTTGATGCTGAAACTCAACCCATTGATTATTTATTTTTATTTCTCAATGGGAAAGTAATGGATAATATATGTACTGATTTGTTTGCTAACAAAAGAAAACATGAAAATAATTCTCTACATGCAAGATTGAACCGATGGATTGATGTTACACAAACTGAACTCAAAGCATTTTTGGGTACAATAATAAAAATGGGACTAATGCCCCTTCCTAAACTAGAATCATATTTTTCTGTGCAGTGGAATGAAAGGATTGCTTTTTACAGAGATGTGTTTGGGAAAAATCTTTCCTTGAATATTTTCTGTAATCTACACTTTAATCACAGAAATCAAGAAGACCAGAAACAACCAAAAGGGTTTCTGATACAACCAATTGTAGATTACATGAAGGAAATGTCCAAGCTTTTTTTTACCCCAGGAAATTCTGTGGCAGTAGATGAGAGTACAGTGTCCTTCAAAGGAAAAGTGAGCTTCAAGGTATACAACAAAAATAAACCCAACAAATTTGATTTCAAAATCTTTGTACTTTCAGATTTCGAGATCGGATACATTTACGATTTCATTCCCTATTTTGGAAAACAAGAACTGATACCCAATTCAAATTTACTAAAAACGACATAAATAGTGAAAACTTTGACAGAAGTTGACTAGTTGTGCTGAAAGATCCAGGGTCAATGACTAGTGGACTCCATGCATATACTGACCAAAACTAGCTACCGATTTGCTAAACATGAAATACTTATTGACTAGTACTGTAATGACTAACAAGACAGGATTGCCACCTGGTCTAAAGCAAACTCAAAAAAAAAAAAAATGAAAAGGGTAATATGTTTTCCAAAAGAAAAGGAGATATGATGATTACATCAACGAGAGATAAGAGAGTTACTTAGTACCAATAATGTAGGAAGCAAGAATTATATGGTAGAGGTTCCAAGAAAATGGCCTAGCCAACCTGCCATTCTTAAATTCTTACACATGAGACGCCGACACAACGTTGTTTTAGACTACACTAAACACATGGTGGACAATCGCTCAGATCACTTTATTTCTGCATACCAGATTCTTCGGAAGACAAAAAAAAATGGTACAGAAAAATGTTTTCCTGGTTACTTGAAGTAGCTATTGTAAATAGCTACACTTTGTATAAAAACCAGCAAATCAAATATCAAAATAAACCACTAAGTCATGCCGATAAAATTTCTGAACCAAAGCTGAAGAAAAGGGGAAGACAACCCCAAGGCCCACCACAACAACAGCTTGGTGGAAAACAACATTTCCTAGGAAGGAAACCGAAGGGAAGCAAATTGGCCTAGTCAACCTGCCATTCCAAAGCCCCAAGTATTTTTAGACAACACTAAACACATGGGGGCAGTTGATCGTTCAGATTACTTTATTTCTAACAGGCTACTGCGGTGTGTCATTTGTGCAAAGAAGGGAGTTCGATGAGAGACAATCTACTTTTGCAAGACCTGTGGCACAAAACCCAAGCCTTCATCCAGATGATTGTTATGAACTGTATCATACAAAAATCAACTTCTAGAGTATATCTAGTAAGTTCATTTGCTTTTTACTTGCTTTTGACATAAAAAAATAACACATCAGTTTTTAGTAAATAGGCCTATTGAAGTTAAATTTTAACGTTTTTATAATGTTTCAAATATACTACAACTTTTTGTAAAAATGTATTTGTATATTTTTTTGTTCTACATATCTTTACCATTTTTAAAATTAAAAGAGAGTTAGAGATTTGAATAAAAAAAATTGTTCAACCTAATGGAGCAGTAGCCCTGATTTAGAGTTGGCATTGTAAGGGTTAACTGGACCCTCTAGCATAGTATTTCTATTAATCAGAAAGATAAGAATAACACATATACCTAAATATTATGTTGGATGCAGTGCTGATATCTTTTCCACCATAGAGATGTTTGACCAGATTCTCCTGCGGTTTTGCTTCATATGTGCTCTGACAGTTGGCCTCATAGTCAGTGAAATTCCACTTGTCAGGTTCAAACATGTCACTGTTGCCATTGGTACACATTGGCATTACCATTTCTGTACAGGCCTGAAATAAAACATAGTTTTTATTTGTTTTATACTGGTTAATACTCTTAGGCAATACTTATTGATTACATTCTTCCTCAATTTGTTTTCAATCTTGAGTGTAGGAATTGGTGGTCTTGTGAAATAGGATTGATTTCATCAATACCATGGAAATAAAACAGATTTTTCTAGGGCGAATTAGGTTTTATATTATTGTGAGTTTATTTCATATGTTTTAAGTTTAAAAAATTCTTGTTCTCTGATGAGAGAGTAAAAGCCATTGATAAATGTAAGTGCTGGTGATATAGGTAGTTAGTAATTCCAAGCAACCTATAATTTACCATTATCTGTAGTAATCATTTTGACAAGCAAGACATGGAAAAATTAATGTTATAAAATGCTTTGGTACAATTTATTTATGACAAACATCATAAAACATAGTTTAATAAATTCAAAGGCTAAGTATTTTATAGCCTTATTTGTTATATATTTGAACATAATATTTAAAACGTCAATATAAGGGCTCTAGTAATTAAAATGCATTTATTACTATGGATATTTTATAAAATGAATGGTTTTAATGCATTTAAATAAAGCTCTTAAACTGATCTGTGTTCTTTAGTTAAACGAAATGAACTTTATTACTTTTAGTAATAAGGTACTTACATTATACAGGGTGAGTCACTACTAACTTAACTTCACCAGCGGGTTCCACTGACAAAAAGGAACAAAAAAGTTCATAGTCCGATTGTGAACCGTTTGGCTATAATGGCGCATTTTGCAATTTTATTAAATTTCACGACTTGCTACTGTTAGTTTAAGGATAAAACCAAACCAATTTTTTGTGACATAGAAAGTAATATCAATTGAATGAGAATTAGATTCCCTATAAATTAAACATAGTAATCAAATAACAACCCCTTAGACAACGTTTTGGAATAACTGTAAATTTGAAAATTTTTTATTCAGACTTTCTCCTTTAAACTTTAAGGCTCAATAAAGCAGTTAAATTGTTTCTATTCTTACGTTCAATTACTGAAAAAACTTCCTTATTTATTTATCTTTAAATCAATGTATTAAGGAGTCATACGTGAAAAAAATGTTAAAATTTCATAAAAATGTTAAGGATACAGCATTATGGTTCATCATATTGGTTATAAACACCAAACTAATGACTGAGTATCTGTAATTTCTGTACTAGTTGAATCTGCTGACTGAATCAACTGATTCCAAAATTGAAATAGTTATACAGTAATCAGCTAATTTTTTAAACTTAAAAATACAACTTCTTTAACAGAATTTTTTATTACGTGTTTTATTGTATCTTTAGCTACAATTCACACAAAAAATATCATGCTAACACGGCTCCCAAGAAGTGTTATCATTTTAGAAGATTTCAATGTCCTCTGTTACTCTGCTACACAAGTGAAGTTTTTTTCTGATTCCCTCACAGTCGCCTTCAAGTTCAATTATGATGTAGGAGTTGAGAAACTGTTAAAAATCCTATTCCTTAACTCTTTTACATGTCAAACTGGTGTGCAATAAACTTTTTGCTTGATGAGCCCCCAAACATAGTAGTCAGTGGGTGTCAGGTCTGGAGATCCTGGGGGCCAAGGTATTATTCCTCCTCTTCCGATCCAAATATTAAAAGTATCACTGATGTGCTGATGGACCTCAACATTGAAGTTTGGGGTACTCCATCCTGCTTGGAAAACAATGCTCTAACGCAAATCCAATGGCAGGTCTTGAAGGAGCAATGGTAAGTTTTCAGTTAGGAAGTCCAAGTATTGAATGCTATTTAAGGCTGTTAGTAGGTTGAGGCTACTACGAGCCGGCTTCTAATGAATCCAAACCAGACATTTAATTTAAATCTCACTTGATTACAAGACTCGTGTACCAGGTGAGGATTTTTGCAGCATAGTAATGCTTGTTGTGTATGTTGAAATTACCCTCATGAGTAAATGTTAATTCATCTGTCAAAAGAATAATCTTCAGGAAATCGCGACATTCAAACTGAAGAATCAAGCGGCAGAACTGAACTCTAATAAAATGATAAGTATGTAGCTTTTCTTTACGTACAATTCTACTCACGCTTCATTGGGAAACCCCAAACTCACGAGAAATTGTTCTTGTTCATGAGTCTCTAGCAAAGCGATTAAGAACAGCTTCTTCAACTCCTACATCTTGAATAAAATTTCCAACCAAACAATTATTGGTAGGATAGTTTCTACACTTTTACACAAACAGCGATGAACATTGACAAAGGTCTGTGCATTCGGAAGCCTTCTATGCAGATAATGGCGACGGTATTTGTGGTGGGTTTCCGATGAGTCACAGAACCGGTAAACCACAATAATGTCAACATATGATTCATTGATAAACGCCACAACCATTCAGAAAACAAGTATCTAGCATTAACGGCAATAGTTATGTGTTACTTGTAGTGCACAATTGAAAAGGATATAAAAAACAGTTTTATAATATGACAATAAAAAAAATCAGCTAATTTTAACTATTTAATCACCAAAAAGCTGATTTAGTGAACAGATTCAGGTGGTACTGAAATTACAGATACACAGTCATTGGTTTGGTGTTTATGACCAATGAGCCATAATGTTGTGTCCTTATCAACATTTTAATGAAATTTCGACATTTTATCATGTATGACCCCTTAATATTTATACATAATTTTAAAGATAGTAAATAAGGAAGTTTTTTCAGTAATTGAACGTAAGAATAGAAACAATGCTTTTATTGAGCCTTAAAGTTTAAAGGAGAAAGTCTGAATAAAAATTTTTCAAATTTACAGTTATTACAAAATGTTGTATAAGGGGTTGTTATTTGAGAACTTGGTTTGGTTTTACCGTCAAACTAACAGTAACAAGTCGTATAATTTAAAAAAAAAATCACAAAATGCCCCATTATAGCCAAATGGTTCAGAATCGGCCTATGGTTTATATGAACTTTTTTATCCTTTTTGTGAGTGGAACCAGCTGGTGAAGTTAACGTAGTTAGTAGTAACTCACCCTGTATTGTTTTGAAGTAAAACTTCATTTGTTCAACAGTTATTCTTACATTTATAAAAAGTTTACTATCCATGTTCCATAATACTGTCATTTGACCTGTATAGCCTAGTGTAAGAGAAATTTACATTGTCAAAGTGTTTAATACTAGAAAAATAGTCAGTGTAGTAATTACTTTTTGTCAATTTCATTTTAATACATAGTAGAGACTATAAGATATAGCCTTTAAGGAAAACGGCGAAATAATACTTCAATCGATAGTAATTTTTTGGAATTATCAGTTTCCATGTTCATGCCAATTCACAGTGAACATATTAAGCGACTAGTGGAAAAAATAAAACAAAAATAAACATAATTTTATAAAAATTTTCAAACAAATTTGACTGGACTAGTATTTTTGCTTCACTATAGTTACATTTGGAATGGACTCACCTAAATAGTGGTCTCAAACCTACAAAACTAAAGCTAAACTCACGGCTTTATAAAATATAAACAATGTTTCAAACATTGTAATGTATCAATTAGTATTTTAATGACCTGGTATTCCCAGGTATTGTCATCCAGAGCTTGAGTGTAGGCATCAGTATAATCCAAACACTTGGCCTCGCCAGTGTAGTTGAAGTATACAGTGATTGCTCCAAACAGGCTGGTAAGCAGATCTTTCCCAACTAACGATCTGTCAAGTAAATGGCTGCAAAAAACCTAAAAAATGCAAAAAATGTATAGTATTGATATTTCAAACAAATTGTTATAAGCATTATCATTCTGTAGTTTAAAATCTTTAATTTAAAACATTAATTATGTTTATGAGCTGATAAATTTTCAGAATGAGAAACAATATTTTATAATCTGAAATGGTTATATGTTCTGTACCATTTTACATTATGTATATTTTACAAAAATAATTTACTTATTGACTGTTTAGACAACAGTCATATATGGAGCGAATTCAGGTTAGGTTTGGTTATATATGAGGTTAGGAAGTAAATATAAGGCAACCTGAGTAAAATATAATAAAAGTTACAAGTTTTAAATATTATAACACTATTACCATTATACAACATTTCATAGAGTAAATACTAACTGTCATATTTTTGCTAAATGTTATATTTAGTATTTAATTTTATTATTTTTAACTATTTCAAACCGAGTACCAATAAGGACAGTAGTGAAAACCTACTTTTAAACATTAATTATATTTACTAATTATTCTACTGTTGGCTGGGTGACTAAATATTTAGACTAAAAAGCACAATGTCCTACCCACCTAACCAAACAGGTACTGTTTTACTGACCCACCCACCTATACACATACAGTGGTGTTGAAACTACAAGTAAAGGGGTGTAGATCTGAGGCTAGTAAAGGGGAGTTGGCCCACTTCTTATAATTGCAGTGGTGAAATTGATTGTGTTTTAGACGAAAGTGACAACGATTTTGATAAATACGTGAATAATAGGTACCGAAATAATAAGTAGGCCAATGGGTTAAATCCAAGAAAAAATTGTAGTAAGATAATAAGGGACAAAAGTTTACATTTTGTAAAAATACTTTTAATTGGCGGTAATATTAGTAACATGTAAGAAAATATTAAATATTTTTTTATTTTTAGCCTATTGCCATTCAACCATTAGACAAGCTACATATTAAATCCATTTATATAAGATCCATTTATATAAGATCCATTTATATACAAAAACATTCAAATAAAAAATATTTATAGTTTACAGGCTATACAATACGAGTAAAAGCTTCCTTAAAACATAATAGACCAACACTAAAACATGATTAAGAATATGTTAAAAGAATAATAGCGTTTATTGTTTTAATTTTAAAATCATATTTATATCCCAAAAGTTCAATTGTATGCTTTTTTGCTAGATTGATTTGCAAGTTTTGAATTTGGGGACACAGCACTTCAGCCAAATAATATATTAGACTGATCAAACACATTTATAGGTAAAATAATCAAACTTGTAAAATAATGACAAATATAAGCATTTTTATAACAATAATTTAAGGGCTGAAATGTTATTGATATGAAAAATATTACAGTAGACTCCCGATTATCCAAGTTAACCGGGACAGAGAGCTCCTCGGATATGAAAAAAACTCAGATCATACGGAGCCATCTAAATAGGTTATACAATATAAATGAGTAAACTAAACTTCGACATTTGTAAACAGTTTAGTTGACAATTAGTTTCCAAGATTAATATGACATACAGTATAGAAGTTTAAGTAAAATAAAAAAATATTTATTAATATAATTAAACTAAACAAAAGAATTCCGTGATCGATTTTTGAGAAAGGTTTTTCCTCTCTTAGTTGGGGCAATGTTACACCAACGAGCTAATGATAATACGTCTTGCTGCGTACATTCTTCTCGTTGTTCAATTTAAGCCAGTGCAGCCTCGATTGCCTTTTAACTATCACTGTGGGATATTTTTTAATCATTTCACATGAGTCTTCATTGTCATCAATTTCGGGATAGTCAACCATATCTACAATAGCATCGTCTGTTAGCTGAAACTGTTCATCCCCATTTAACCATTCTTCAATTTCTAAACTGTTGATAGGGGACTCACCAGGAAGTTCCTTTGCAAGTTGAACTAAATTTGTAATTTAATTTTGATTTTGTGCTGGAACTGAAATGTCTGCAGCCTTATCTACGTATGTCAAACAGTTTGAATTTTGAAAATTTGTCCATGATTTTTTTTAATTATTTGGTTTTTGACTTCATCCCAAGTTGTAGCACTCCAGAAAACAGCATCTTTGACATTAATTTTTAAAAGTATTTCTTCGACTGTCTTTCCCTCATCAGTTTTAAAATCAGGTGTTGCAGTAGCTTTTTTCGATAGTTCCTCTTAAAACTTTCTACAGTTACGATTCCATATGTCAAAGGAATATCTGAAAAAATTCGTAAAGTTAATTCAAAATTTAACATCAGAACTGTATTTAATTCGTCCAACAATCTAAGAAGCCATTTAACTAAATTAAAACCAAAAAATAAACAACAAGAAACAAAGAATGTAATATATAAAATTGATTGTGATTGCAATAAAACGTATATAGGTCAAACTTCAAGACCAATTTCAAAAAGAATAAACGAGCACATTTACAATTATAAAAAAGAAAATACAGAGAAATCAAAATTAGTTGAACATGCTATTAATGAAAAACATGATATCAATTTTAATTCTACAAGTATAATTTTAAAAGAACCTTTATGGACCAAGAGAAACCAAATTGAAAGTGCATGTATGGCAGTTTTGTAAGATGAATGTATTTCCCAACCGTCTCTAAATTTTAGTAATATATTTTTACCTTTAATTAAAGAAGAAATATCATCGAAAATTGAAAACTCTAAGCCATATTTTAATTCATAATAAATCTTATCAAACTTAGCCACTTAAATTCAATTTAACTAGTATTTAATGTTTTACATGTGATTTTTTTGTTATTTTTATTCACATATGTTTTCTGTATATAATGTATTACAACTGAAGATGCCTTAACCGGCGAAAGCGCTCTTACATAAATTAAAATTTGTGGAATTTATTTTAAAAAATGACTTTTAATTTACAACCAAAACAATTCCATCAAGCATATACAGCAGAAAATGAACACCCATACATGTACAGTGGTGTTGACCCACCAACCCATCTATACATGTACAGTGGTGTTGACCCACAAACACACCCATACATGTACAGTGGCGTTGACCAATCCACCCATACATGTACAGTGGTGTTGACCATTCCACCCATACATATACAGTGGTGTTGACCCACAAACACACCCATACATTTACAGTGGCGTTAACCAATTCACCCATATATGTACAGTGGAGTTGACCCACTAACCCACCCATACATGTACAGTGGAGTTGACCCACTAACCCACCCATACATGTACAGTGGTGTTGACTCACCAACCCACCCATAGATGTACAGTGGTGTTGACCCAAAAACCCACCCATACATGTACAGTGGTGTTGACCCACAAACGCACCCATTCATTTATAGTAGTACTGAGGGTATTCAAGTTCCAAGTGAGCTAACTTAACACTTTGATAGTAGTTCACGCTCAGACACACAGTAAGCTTATATAAACTGACAAGAAAAATTTTAAAAAATCATGACAAATTAAAAACCATGTATCATTGAAATACATATGTAGGTATCTTGAATTTAAAAATAGAAAAAATCATGGTGTTAAATCTTGAAATATAATTAAAAAATAATGGGAGCTAAAAAAAACTTGTAAGAAAAGAAACCCATAACAGTTTTATATGATTTTTTTCTCTTTGAGAACATATTAGACTGACAGAAATATCAATATGAACATCGTGTAACTGCTAAGAGAGTTAATTAATTGACATTAAAGAATACTAGCTTTCACTTACAGGATTTTTAATGAGAGCTTTAAATTTTAAATAATAAGAGGAACAAAATATGTGGCATAAAAGATGGCTAGCTTTGAGGAAGGGATGAACCAGTATATTGTACATACCGTTTCAAGCAATGGTGAGAGATCATCATTAGGAATGGTGCACAAACATCTGTTACTTTCTTAGAGCTCCTTATAAACATAATTTTTAAAACTTAATTCGCTAGAGCCCTATGTGTGAATATTATTCAATGTTGAAGGTTTAACATTGTTATGCCTTTTCACTCTCCGCCCTCACAGCGATTGAAACTTCGCTGTTTGTAGGTAGGTCGCTAAACAACCGCGACCGTAACACTACTACTCTAGTATGTTCTAATCAAATTTAGATAAAAGATGAAGGTAAAATTTAATTACAAAGTCTCATTCATAATTTAGAAATAGGGCGCACCGAATTGGTGTTTGTGAAAACGGACATTAGTAGAATTTACTTCCGTGCCCAGTTGGTAATTCCTCATTGGATTACTCTTTTATTGTTGTCATGTAGTGGCTTCGTGCCTATCTACATCTGAAGAGACTAGAATGAAGTCTATTATTCAATGAGTGAAGTACTTACTATCAGCTCAGTTGGTGCCTTGAATCTTGGCCATTGCAATCCGCAGTCCAAAGCCTTAGCCACTGAGCTGCCACACCGACAATATTACAAAATAAGTTAAAACAATTTTTTTGTAGTGTAATAATTCCAATTATTTACAAAAATAAAAATAAATTACAACAATTACATTTTATTCATCTTGTAAAACATAAACAGTTGGGTTTAAAATCAAACAAAGCTAAAAGGTCGGATCAGAATTTGTTTCTCAAATAACCTCTAACAAAGCTCATTCATCTTAATCACAATTAGTATTGACTAACACTTACATTGTATCTTATTACAGTATTATCTTGGAGAGTATTAATATAAAACCTAGTTAACATAAGATCTTGCACATTTTTAGTTGTTTATGTACTTAAACTTTAAAACATTTCACTGATGTGTTAGACTATATTTTAAATAAATTTACCAGCTCACCTTAACGGGATGGCCAGGCACAGGAGCCAAAAAATCTGTGGGATAGGGGTAGTTAATCATCGCCAAGTTTCCGTAGACATTGATCAAGTAATTCTTTAAGTTTGAAACATTTGTTGATGTCTTCAGAGGTTCACACAATTTCCATGTGGCAGACAACCATGCTTTACCATCATCTGTAGGCATTACTTTAGGATGAGTCCCGAAAACCTGTTTAGTTTTGTTAAGAAACAAGATATACTTACTATCAGAAATTATCATTCATTAATGGTCCTGTAATCAAGACTGTAATACTTCTAAATTGAAGAGGGACATATAACTTATGACGGAATCCAAACCACGTGGTTAAAGAAAGTTATATCTATTGGCTGTCTTGACAAGCGTGTTTCTTAGTTTTTCATAAGGTCAAATCACAACTTGACCTAGGCATTCCACACTGGTTTAGTAACGGCGATGATGATGTTGATGATGATAATTTTGATATTATAAATACGATTTGCATTTTTGCACATAGCCTCACAAGTGCTGAAAAGAGCTGACCAAGATCATACTCCCTATGAAATCGACTTGAGTCAAAATTAGTCTGAGTTATCAATAGACACCGTTTGCCAAAATGATTATTAGATATTGCATAACAGATTGCAGTGAATCATAAATCACAAATAACTTCCATGTCACATGTTTTGCTGTCCTAAGATTTTTATTTCTTTAGCATGAAAGAATGGTTTGCATATTTTAGAAATGGGGAGTATGTCTAATATGGTAAATAACAGAAAATAATGTCATACTTGAGGTAGTAATATAGATACTATTGGGCTAATGTCGGGAAAAGAGACCCATAGCAATATGGCTGCCAATTATAACTTATTTAGAGCAGTATATTTGAAGAACCCTTCTGAAAAAGATCTGATTTCTGCACTTACTAAATCCCTTCTAGAGCACCCACTCAACTCCACACAAGAGTTTACAGGCTTGAGGACAAGGGAAGAGATGCCATGAAGAAAAGAACTAATTTATATTATTTTAAATGTTACTAATTGAAAATCAATTTAATTTTTAAGATTTAATTTTATTGACACCATTCTGTACTCAATCTATATCAATAAAGCATATTTTGACTTTGATTTATGTGATTTTCTAGCTTATTATGAATGAAACTATAAATATGACCAATTGAATAAATTCAATAACTAATATACTGTCCCTGTTCATATTCAAGTTTGTTAGTTATCTTTAGTTAGGATTTCTTAAACAAAATAATGCTCTTAATTAATTATTGGCTCTAATTAATATTATGTAAATTTTAGATTAATTCGCATTTCAGTCATAGTAAAATGCGATGTGCACGAACAGCAGTACTGTACGAAACAGAGCGCTGTGACTCACTGAGCGGGTTCAATGAAGAAGTAGGAAAGGAGAAGAGTCCCACCTCCCCTCCAATAACTGGTTTGAGCTGGATGATAGTGCCGCGGCCGACTACTGATCGGCGATCAGATACTTTTTGGGCAGACCTCGTACATGTTAAAAAAAAAAATAAATAAATATGAGTCACTACCATATAGTACCTACTGGTTTTACCTGACTTCAATAGGTTGCACACTACCTGGACACTAAGAATTTGCTTAATTGTCTTCTGGAATATCAACAATATTTTCAATTAAAACATAAATAGTCTGCTGTACCTGCTACCATAATGGATTTGATCCTGCTTAAAGCCAATGTTAAATTCAAATAGAGATTTATTTATGAACATACAAATTTAATATCTTGACTTTTTCAAGAGAACACAATTTTATAGAGCCCCCTGATATCAGTTTTTAATTTTATCCCTGATTTACTTTTTATATACCGATTAATATTGTTATACATTTGTATATTTTTTTAAATAAACCAAAACAGTTACAACAAATCTGAATCCCATAAGCACTAATCACAGCCCTTAAAAGCATGTCAAAATTTTAGTTATATATTATATTAAATGTAAGCATGAAACATTTTCAAGCGAAGTCGTGTTCAACTACAAAACAGGGGTGTTAGATACTGATAGCTGGCACTGCCTGATAACCAAACAGGAAAGGAGTGGCAACAACACGACTGTTGAGATCACACAATGGTTTGGGGACGGACTGAGAGACGTTGATCAGTCTTCTGATAGTTGACAGAGTTGCAAGTAGTTCGAAAGTCATCACCAGGTCTAAAGGGTCAAAGGATAGTTACTCACTGGAGAAGACTTTTAAGAATTTATTAATTATTGAGCACTTATAGGTTTATTATTTTCAATCAAACTATCTGTATACATATTCCTATTTTGACTATAAAAAATTGTCTTTAAAAACCAATAAACAGACACTGTCGATTTGCAAATTTGTTACCATTAAACAGTAAGTAGTTAATATTAAGGTTTTTCTTTTTATAACATTGTTGCACTTGAAACCTTCTTTGCACTGTATTATATTTGTGAGAGGAAAATAACTATATAATACAAAGTGGGTAGTTATTGATACGTTATTTTGATTTATATCTTTGTTCTGGCTCACTCATTTTAAAATTACTGTATATAAACTGTTTAGTGACTGAAGAAGGGGCCAGTGGTATGGAAATATATCTGTAAATACATCTGTTATTGCGTTGTGTGTTTCATTGTATCTAATCTTTCCTTTCATCTTTTACTGAAATCGCAGGTCTAGTGGTCATTCAAATCATTCAAAAATTGGATGCAGCATAAGTAAATTCGTAATTATTATTTAATTAGTAGTCATAAATTCATGCTACTAAAAGTAATAACTACAGTCTTAAAGATGATTGTAACACCAACCGGTCTCAGTTATGTTGTCTATGGCTCCCCAAGATTTTTTAATATTTTTGCTGCAATGGGGAGATTCTAGGGTGTATGCCGAAGTCAGTACTCGGTTGAAAGCCTCGCAAGGCGTCATGCCAGTGAACTGCCATATAGGTGCAGATGATGCAATAGATCTGAAACAGAATAATAAAATACAATTAGTAAAAACTTTAAAATCATTTTTTTTTCAAAGTAACATTTTTAATGAAGGATTACATACGATCAGTAAAACGTTATTTTTAATTCCTAAAATTTTACTTTATTTATTAATTAAGCTAAGCCAATAGTCGCGGATAATCTTTACCCAGATGACAATGCTTTCAGTCACAAAAAATAAGTTTCCTCTGTTATTTATCACCCGATCTTATTGGCATATACAGTAGTTGAATTTGTCATGTGGTCAACAAATATTGTATTTTAATATTTTTTGGTAAAATATGAATGTTCTTTTATTTTATATTTAACTTTGAAATTTTAAGACACCTGCCATTTTGAAACTAATAATCTTAGACACACAGCCTTTTTACATGAAATGTGTTTTTCTAAGATCAACTTTCATAAAAAAAATTCAGTATTGTATGTCAAACAGTTTTTGAAATATTTAAATGTTTTTAAAAAACAAATACAGAAAACGAATTAAGAAAAGACACATTTTATATCTTATTATTTGCTTGTATTGATCTGATAAAAATCCTCTGAAATACAGTATATGACATTCGAAGCTGGACACCTTTTATATTTATATACTGGTTTAATAACCTTATTGTCAAATGATCCTATTCTATTTTTTTAAGGCAGTAGGAAACAAAGGAACAAAAGGACAATAGGATCTCTTGACAATAACGTAATTAAACCAGTATACATGATATTAACTATTTTTTTCTGCTATTGATATATTTCTTTCCAAAAAGTTTCAATAGGCAATTAACATATCGGCATATAAATAATTTTAAAACCAAACAAGTACAGTAGTTATGGTATAAATATTTTTAATTTAATAAATATGACTTAAAATTTCATCTTACCCACGTTACAAATGACCAATAGCAACCAATTTGTCATTATTCTAATGAGTTCTAATGAGTCATTGTCAGTTATAACGAGCATGACCTCCCTTTTATATTTATTTATTCTAAAGATGGCGATCCATAAAGTTTAGGCAAATATGGATTTCAAAGTTGAGTATAATAAGTGTAGAAGAGCAAATGTCATTGAAGTAAACTAAGGCTAACTATTCCTTAAGAAGTATTATTTTAAACTTTAGAATAAACGAAAAGCATATTCTAGATAGTTTACATTAACCTTGGTCTTAGTCTTTCCTCTAATGAAGATGGGTCCTTTATTAAAGTAGCCATTTTTACAAAGCTATCAGGTTTTTAGAATTATTTAACATATATAATAAAAAGTAAACATATTGAAATGCTCTTTTTTATTAATGTGTACGTTAATATATGAATATAATATACCATTCTAAATACATCAAAAGTTAAAGGAACTCTTATTTAACCGGTACAATAGTCAAAGCTAAGAACCCTTCTCTAACAACCTGGAGAGATGACATCCGTGCAGGCTGCTTGCAAGGACGGGATCTCTCACCATTCACTCATCCAAGGAAGAGCCACACTTAATGTTGCTTCCCACCGTTGAAACCCTCTGGTCAAATATGTCCAAATTTATATCATGATACATAATATTCTTCTTAAATTTGGATAACTTTAATATTTAATCATGTGATGAAGTGTGCATCCACTTAATACTTTCAGAGGTGACTAGTAGTGCTGTAACTCCCTTTTGGCAATTCCAGGTTCCTTTTGCAGGTGAACCTTTAATGGTTATTGACTACAACACCATTTTCTCATTTCAAGTCAAATTTGGTATATCATGAAATATGTTGTCAAAAATCGTTTAGTACCTGGTGAGAACTGTATTAATGTATTTAAATTTTTTTAGAATTTTGCCATT
The DNA here is from genome assembly GCA_035578905.1 of Stictocephala bisonia. Classification (NCBI taxonomy): domain Eukaryota; kingdom Metazoa; phylum Arthropoda; class Insecta; order Hemiptera; family Membracidae; genus Stictocephala; species Stictocephala bisonia. The sequence goes on from JAQJVL010002015.1 coordinate 37,101, forward strand.
CTTTACAAAATAATATGCACTTATTAGCATTAATAAGTGTATTAATGTAGTAGAAACTACATCCCTCGAGATGAAAATAAATGCTACAAAATATTCATATTACAAAAAGGATGTCAAATTAAAAAATACCAAGTAAAAATGGCCCACAGTGAATTACCACTATCACATATCTAGGGGTAATGAAGTAGCCACTTACCCAACCACGCTTGCTGGGTACTTCAAACGTAACCAAGCAGCCAGCATTCCTCCATACGAGCCTCCAAATGCAACAACAGGATGTTTCTTGTGATCTTGTTTCAAGAAGGCAATCAGCTCTACATAGTCCATCAAAGCTTGAGAAGATGACAAGTATCCAATATTTTGTGGTTCCTAAAGTTAATGTGACCCATGTTTACATTAAGTCCCTCTATCTAAGATTTACACAAATACTGTGTGAACAACCACTAAAAATAATAACTTCAGCACATGTTAAATATGTTAAAATCCATTTTGTAGCCCCTGAACTGTTGTAAATAGACTAAAATAGGTGTACTTTACCTTCACGTCAAACAGTTCACAGTGTGTGAGGTGAGAATACCAACTACATGTTTCGCCGTGAATACGGCATAAATTTATTAATTTGTGACGCATCCCACTGGGACTTATTTATTTTTTATGTTCTTCAACCTGAAGATGCCGTATTCACGGCGAAACATGTAGTTGGTATTCTCACCTCACACACTGTGAACTGTTTGACGTGAAGATAAAGTACACCTATTTTAGTTTAAATATGTTACTACCTATATATGTCTACTTAATATTTATAATTTGGCGATACAATTTACTTAAGTTAAAGTGTGTTAGTTTCTTTTTTCAATACTATACTTACAATACATTTATAAAAGTATTATTTTACATAAAAATAAACAATTTTCCAGTAAGGTGTTATTTACATTGAATTAAATTTACTCATTAATGTTCAAACTCTCTGCATAATTTTTTTAATGTCTGTTTTGTAATATTAATCTGAAACATAGTCCTCAAACAAATATGAATACTCTTTGAGGCTGGAGGCCTGATACAAATTTATGCATGTCATTATAAAACATAAAATTATGATAAGAAGTAAATTTATATTTTAAGTATGAAGTTTTATATATCAGGTTAAAAAGAAAGAGAGTCGGCAGTGCTGTGACCCAGCTACTTTGGAACAAAGTGTTGAGGGGATTGTAGGCGATAGGTCCAGTTCTCAGTTTTATTAATACTGACACGGGCACGGGATCTGTTGAGAGGATGTCATTGACGTGTACACTACTACAGAAGTTTAATGACATGTTGGTGTTGGGTGATAGTCATGGTCTGGATGTTGTCTAAGGAAAAAACCTAGTACCAGGCTTGTCAATTAGCTGACAATAAGACAATACTGTGTTTCGGATTCCATGTAAAGCTGTAGGTTTCTTTGTTACCTTGGCTGTTATGCTATTTGTAAATGGCTATATCTAAAAAAACAGTTTACCTTAGTAACAATTCCTATATTTTACCTACATTTTTAAACTGTTGCAGATGTTATTTTACAATTATTCTGTTCAATCGTGTTCCAGAGATGGTGCTGGAAAGGATATTTTCAGAAATACCATGTCTAAAGAAAGTTTTTATTCCTTTTCAATGCTTTGAGGTTCAAAGATGTAGTAAAGATTCGAGCAAAAATAAACAAGTAGCAATTCCAATAATATTTGAAAAGTTTACTGAAAACTGCCAAAAATGATACACAGTGGTTGAATAAGTATAAGTCAAAAAAATGCTGATAGCATATTTTAGATTTCGATGATGATTGAGCAAGTACATACCAACAATTCCAGAAAGTTCAATACCACACATTGTGTATGGATAGGTAGTTGGGTCAGTACCATGGTACGTGTATGAGTGGGAGGGTGGATGAATACCAATCCATGAGCAAGAGTGGGTAGGTGAGTCTACTACAAAACAGGGTATCAACTGTTAGTAAGATACTTATTAAATACCTTCGGTTCTAAAATGGACTAACATTCAAATTTTAAAGGTTATATCAATAGGATATTTTTTCCATTAAATCCATGATCAAATATATTATTCATTGGGCACAGAATACTATTGAACAGAATAATTTGTAAGGTACCTAAATAAAGTAAAGAAATAACTACGGTATATTAAACATGATATACCGTAGTTATTAATATGATAACTACGATACGGTATATTAAACAAGATATAACGTAGTTATTAAAATGATAACTACGATACGGATATTAAACATAATCTAAGTCACCATAATATTTGTGCATTTTGTACTTGTATTGTAATATATTTGTGCATTTTGTGCTTATATTGTAATAAATATGTAGGAACAATCAAAAAGGAAATAAAGTTAAAATCCAAAGGAATTGTCTTCAAAATTTTATATAATATTTATAAGGTTGTAAACTGTATGAAAAACTAAGTTCTAAAGGGGTGGAGATGTGTATGAGTGAGGGGTGCCAATTTGAGTTTTTTGCTTAGGGTGGTAAAATACCTAGTAAAGGCATTGATTCAATATTTAAAAAAATACTTAAGTAAAAAAGTTGTTCACACTAACAAAATATAATATGCATTAAAAACTTACAAAAGACTTGGTCCCAAATGGCAAGGACTCTCCATAGTAGCGATGCTCAGCAAACACAACGAGAGCCTTGAACTCTGCAGCTATTTCCCACATGAATCCCTTCAACATGCGCATATAAAAATACATTTTAAATTCTTATTGAAATTTCAGTTCAGTTTTATGAATATGATGCATTTAAAAATAAACAACACTTTTACTAAGAAATATATAATGATGATACTTTAAATTCAGTTTATGATCATACTGTAATAAAATCTGTTAGAGGAAGGAGTATATTTGCCATGAACGTCTTCATTACGTTTCCCATATAAATTGATATATTCATTCAGAGCATGACAAATTCAACCTCAATAAGAGTTCTAAGAATGCTTGAACTTCCAAATTTACAAAAGTGCGTAAACATTTAAGGCCTCTTCTTGTACAGTAGGGTATGCAGATTGGGAGGAACCATAGAGATTAGCAATAATAAATCCCAGGAGGATCAAGCTTGGATCTTATTTCCGATTCACACTTCTTAAAAATTTTGCAATCAAGAGCTATCAAGATAAATGCTTAAACGGTTATCTGTTATAATACTTACCACAGAAAACACTGGATAATAAGTCATTGTAGTTTTCATGTTAAGACACTAAATAAAATTACACCACAGTAAAAATCACATTTAAAAGTTTTTATGAAAAAATGAATTTATTTCCTTCAAAGAAACATAACAATTTTTACAAAATAAAAAATGGAAATTGAGTAGCCACTGTTGCTAGTAATGTGGCCACTAGAAAACACAGGATAATAAGTCTTATTGTAGTTTTCATGTTGATACTAAATAAAATTACATTGCAGTAAAAATTACATTAAAAGTGTTTATGAATAAATGAATTTAATTACATTAAAAGTGTTTATGAATAAATGAATTTATTTCCTTCAAAAAACATAACAATTTTTACAAAATGAAAAATAAGTAGCCACTGTTGCTAGTAATGCGGCCACTAGAAAAGATAAACTTAATTTAACTAAAAATTGAAAATAAAATTGAGTCTAGCTCATTTGATTGTAAAATAAACAACAGATTAGAATAGAACATAAAATATGGACACAATCGTAATTAATTAGACGCTAACCTGAACTGCTTTAAAATAACATTTTCTTGATTACCTTAAACTATGTTGTCCTCGGAGTGATTTATACCACGCGAGGTAAAGCGTATTACACAGCGATATTACGCCAAGCACTAGTCTATATGTAGGTGTACAGAATTGTTGTCCTCAGAGCGACATGCGTAATGCGCCGGGCGTAAGTTGTGGCAAAACTTGTTAGTTTTGTGGCAGTTTAAATAGTTTTTCTATTGGAAATATATTATATTTGCTGTTATTCAGTTGCTATTTTCCATTAGTTCTTTATAATATTAACATATATTCCTGCAGGACCACTGACTACAACTACATGAAGGAGACAAGGCCACCTAAAGCCACTGGTGGTTAGTATGCTGTCAAAAGAGGGATTAATTAATTTACTTCAGTTTAAAAAATGAATGTTTATTTATTTTTTTTATTTATTTATTTATTCATAAGACGCCGATCGTCAAGATATGGGCGAATATGGATTTCGAATGAGTGTGATGAGTGTAGATGAGCGAATGTAGTCATTGTTACAAACTAAGGCCGACTATTCCTTTGAAAGTGTCATTAATTAATAGCCCAATGACAAATGAACAGCCGGAGGTTATCAGCTGATCCTTCTCAAAATGTATTGACTCTGATTGGGATCGAACTGAGAACCTTTAGCACATGAAGCTGGGATTGAACCAACTACGCTACCGACCAATTTAACAATGTAACACAAGTTTAACTTCTGCACTTAATGTTTCTTTCACCGAATGTGTGTAAACCAGCAAGATTACTTCTTCACGTTTTAGGTCAGCAATATTCGAAAATTGCTCTCTTTTTATTCGGAAATACTCTATAATTTCACATCATCTTTCAGTAAGTGCCTTTTTACAAGAATATTAAAAGTCCCCTCTTCTTCTCTATCCCTGTACATCTGCCTGCATGATTTTCTAGTACGAATCATGTCACTAATTAAACAACTAATTTTAAAATCTAAATCTGCCTCTTGTGCGAGCAGTAACACAGCTGTACATTTTTTTTATCTAGATATAATCCAACATGATGAAAAGTTCAGCCCAAACTGAGAGCGAATGTCGCAGCTAGGACAACACCTCAAGTCAGCGAAATAACTACATAATATGTACTACGCTTTACGTTGCGTGCTACAAATCGTTTCGAGGACAACATAGTTTTAAAGTATTGAAATAGATTTAATGTAAAGTAATAAGTAAAAATGCCTAAAAAGAATTATACTGTAAAAGAGACAAGATTAACCATTGCACTGTTTTCATATTAAGCTGAAGCTAAGAACCAGGATCTAAGAACTTCCGGATTTGTCAATAACCAGTTAAAAAGAGTTTTGGAAGAAAAGTCTCATGGAAATAATATTGCTTATATCATTAGGAATATTATTAAACAATTTTTGTCCCAAATACTGAAAAGAACGTTTAAAAATTGATTTATTCACTTTGGGAAACCTTAATAGACCTCTTATAACAAATCTTATAAAATAAAACATAATTAAAGGTGTCTCTCGATTACCACTCCTAATGTAAACAACCTTAAAACCTTGAAAATGAAAAGGTGTTGGATAGGAAGGATATTTAAAGATTTTTAAAGGGGAAATGAGCTTTCACATCTACTCTTCTTGAGGATAATATGTAAAAATAATGTTGTGTTACTTTAAATCTGTTGATTAGAATTTTTTAAGAGCTACCCCAACACATCAAACCATATTGCATCTTTGAATTGATCAGAGTGAAGTAAAGAGTGTGCAACAATTGAGTATCACAAAATTTCTCAAGAAATAAAATTTCCTAATAGAAGTTCATATTTTAGAATGGAGCTGAGTTATATGATTTTCCAAAGTAAATGTTTCATCAAGAATGATGCCCAAACATTTGAAATGTTGAACCTGCTTCAGAGGCTCACAGTTATTTACATGTAACTAGGTCACACAAAGGAAAATGATACGGCAGTGTGAAGGGGATGTTGAAACCAATCAAATCAAAATTGACGAAATGAGACTTGTTGCTATTTACTTGCATTTTGTTGATTATACACCACTCCCTCAATAAAAGAAGGTCAAAGTTCATAAACTTATTTTATTGGGAGAGCTGTATTTAATCAACAAAATGCAAGTAAATAGTAAAACGTTTCATTTCTTCAATTTTGATTTTATTGGTTAATTTTATTACACAGTGAGGGCATTTTAGAATGTTATTACAGACATGGGGAACAACTGGAAATACACATGTCTCGCTTTTTATTGCATATTGGTTACTTGGTATTGGAAATTTGCATGTAAAGGACATTTTTGATACATGTGCATTGATTAGATAGCAAAAAAGAACTTGCAACTACTTTTTAAGCTGGAATATTTTTGTGATTTATTTGACAATATTTATTTTTTTATAGTAAATAGATGAATAAACTGTAGATTAGTTTAATAATAAAACTAAAATAAATAAAATAAAATAATAAAAACACTCATTTAGCTGCTTTTTTTTTTTTCTAACAGTCTAAATTTAAAAAATGTATAGGAATAAAAATTTTTATTTATATATGTATAAGAAATAAAATTATAAATTTGTTATAAATATTAAATTGCTTTTTATCAATATACACACAATCAGAAGTATTCTAGAGAAAACTGCAGCTTTGTATTTCTAAAAGTGAGGGAGATATAATTTTTGTTTTTAAAAGCTTACATTTTACTCAAAATTGGCTTGGTCCAACCACCACTACAAGATTAGAAACTGCTTGGTCCTAAAAGAGTTAAGGGGCCTGACTATAAATGGTCTTTAAATGGGACATTTCAAAATGTGGATTTGCATCCATAAGACTTTTCTTGTTTTTTTAACCCTCAATGGTGAATACTAGGTGACTCATTATGAACTTCCAACTGCAAAGTGCTTCTTTTTAGCGCTTCGCAAGCTATTTTTGTAAAAATCATAAAAAATTCTAAATATGCTCCAAATGACAATTTTATCATTTCGTTTTTCTTCTCAAGAACTGTACTTTCACATACTACCATCAAAACTTACAAACAAATTTAGTAAATAAAAAAAATAGTAAATAATTATTGTCTAGAAAAGATTGAAAATTTGTTAAATGTTGTACATTAATTATAACTTATAATCCTCCTTACGAGCACTAAAAATGTTTGTAAATAATTCCAAGATAGCCAAATTGTTTATTATTTTGTGCACTATAGTAATATGTTGTTAGATTTTATATAAACTACTAGTTTTTTTTTTTTTTTTTGTTTAAATAAAAAGCAAAAATGAAAAAATGTGCAATGTTACAGTATGATCATTGTAGGTAATCAATGGTAATCAATTACCATTGAATAGACAAGAAAAAGTTGTTTTCATAGATAAGAAAAAATAGTCATATTGTATCCATATACAAAGTTTTGACTAGGATAATAACATACTACATCATATTGTTGTCGATAAATAAAAGAAAAGTGTCATATTGAGCGAACACAAATAATACAATTATTATTTTTTTTTCAAGTTCTTAGATTATTATGAGAATGCTAAACTAATACCATATTTGTACATGTCTTAATTGATCAAATTGGGTAAAAATAAATGTTTAGGCTAGTACCTACATAAATATATTGTAGTATTGTAAAATTAAAATACACTAAAAAAATGAAATATTTTACTCACTCTTGTTCTCCAGCCTATTTTTAGCCCTATATCGCCATTATTTGTATGTAGGATTTTTATTATTATGATTTTGAAGTGCTAGTACTAGTGTTTTTATATAAATATAGTGTAATGTTGATTAGTGGTAGGACTTGTTGAACATGCCTAAAACTAATTTCCTTTTATGCACTGTCTCTTCCACTAAAATATATTATATGAACTACACTACACTATTCACTACACTACACTTTCATTTCAATTCACTACACTTATTATAGTAAACACATGCGGTCGAGAAAGCGTTGATAAACAAAGATGGCTAAACGTAAACTGACGACCGCTCTTCTACGTCATAGTTGTCATGTGACCATTGCCAACGTACAGCACAAAATTTCTTCGAGACGGTACCAAATGACGCAAGAAAATTGTGGCTTTCTACCCAATTTTTTATTTGTTTATATCGCAACAAATAATTTATTTATTACAAATTTTTACAACAGCACATGACTCACCAATACTGGCTTTTGAAAGAACACACAAACAAGGGTAAACAAACACATTTTTGGTAAAACAACCAAAGCACCTACAACATTGCAATTTGTTTTGTTGGCTAGAGTATTTCACTGCAGACTGACAGTTTGTACACCTGATTCAGACTATTGGTTATTGTACAGTTATGCAACAAACATCCGCCATTTTTCCCATTTCTGACCCCCTGCCAGGCGGGACTTGAGTGAGAATTTCAAATTGCACATTTTAACTTTATTCTTACATTTATAAAATTGTATAAAAAAATGATTAAAAATATGAAATTTACAGAACAGAACATTCTGCGTCGATTGGTACTAAGTTTGTCGCACTTGCTTGATAATAAACACATGTTTTATTGAGTTTTACAAAAGAGCACGCAACGTGCCTACTTCCGTGATCACGTATACGTTTGAAAATAGCACGCGAAGCACCAAGATTCACATTCTAGTGTTAAAAAAACTTCACTCGCCAGTTCACATGGGCCTGCAGGCCTGTGCGTGAACTTTATTCAATGAGTGAAGTACCGACTGCTGGATCAGTGGGGATTCGAACCTAGGACATTGCCCTCCGCAGTACAAAAAACCCATAAGATTTCCGATAATAAGAAACCTGCAAATGGATAGACATGTGATTTTAACAGAATGCACTGCCTATTACTATAATTAATTCATTGGAAGTCATAAACCCAAAGTAAATGGCATGTAGAGGAGGGACAATGTTTGCATCTTCCACCACAGTTCCCCTCCAGCGTCAGTGGACACAGTCACGTATAAAACATATTAAATCAATGATGGTAAAATATTTCATCCTTGGGTAGAGAAAATTTAATTATGTTAGTTAAACTGTCAATTACTCTATCATTTAAACAACTAACACGTTTAGTGCAGACCAGTGCAGAACACTTGGTTGCAAGAGGTGTGGCTCCAGCACACGGAGCGAACTACCCTACGGGCATCTTGTAAACGATAGGTCTGCCCCATGCGCCAAAGTCACACCCCTCGCATCCGATTGGCCTGCATGCAATGTGATAAGAATACTTTCCAATACAACTCAATTAATCAAACAACATAATAGAAGATCCAATGTAAACACTGTGGCAAGTGGGATTATAGTTGTAATGACAGATCCATGCTTCTAATATTGACTGTACTATGACAGTGCGTGGTATGGGACAAAGTCTGTTGTGCAAGTCTGTTCGCAGACATTAACGATGAGTCAAATACTACCACCATGCTCAAAACCTGTTTACAAATTCGTAACTCTTTGAAAAAGTGAACCAAAATATTTTTTTATTTGTTAGTTAAAACTCTGCAATCCATACACCTATTGTAAATCTACTGTTGACCATGCAATATAACTTCTATGACAAAACAGTCTGAATATCATAAATTAATACAATAATGACAAATTTGTATACTTACAGTATTTTGTGCAAATAGGGTGATATTTCCTTCATTACCAGTATAAAAAAATATGGGTGCATTAGATCTAGAAGACCAGTAGGTGTCATTGATCAAGTATCGTAGCTTAAATGTTCTATTGGACGAGAAGCTAAAATGATCCAGCTGTAAGGACAGAAGTATTAAATATTTTTTAATAATATAGTATTAATTTTAATGGAGAATATATTTTTTACAATAACAATATATTTTTAAATTAGAGTTTTCTCCGCACCATGCTTGAAATAGCACATATTTTACAAATGCTTGTAATACAATTAATATTCTTACATCACATAATTTGAAACTAGCCTTATCTAAATTTCTGCCTGTTTAGTAATGCCTCCTTTATTCGCTCTCTAAGGAAATATGAAAGTACCATTTTACCACAGCCCCTAGTTAGGCCTAACATATCTTTCTTATAGACTCATATACCAGATAGGCCAGCTGGTTCGACATCATTTGTATTTATTTCTTTATTTCTAATTTCAACGACAGTGCCATTACAACATTTACAAACATATTGTGAAGTTCAGCATACAAAATAACAATTAATAACAAAGATATATGGCCAGGAATATACGAACTTGAACAAAGCAAAGTTTTGTAAATATCTTAACACCTTCATGCAATAATAATATAATATAAATATAAACAAACAATGGAACTATACTAAACTATTTACAACAAGTAGCAAATTGAGTAATAAATAGTAATAATATAGAAACAAAATACATAAGTAATTAAGTTATGTTAACAAGCTATTTACAAAACAAGAAACCCCTTAATAATAACTACGAGATCAGAGAAAAATCAGAGCTAAGTATAGATGTAAGAATAATTAACAACTGTAAAAACTACTAGCTTGTTCAGTATCCTCAATTCAAGATAGCAGCCAGACGCTGAATACTTTTGATGTTGTCAAAAAAGAAATCCACATCATTTCCAGAGTGACGCATCCTTGCCAGTGGAATGTTGAAATAATAGCACGTAGCAAAACAGCGCCAACTGAAGATGTCTCTAATCTTGTACGGTATGGGACTCTGAGATCCACTTCTGTCAAAAGTTCTGGTCTGATGATGATGCCATTTAGAAGTTTGTAAAGGAACAGGACGTCAGCTATGTTTGTTCTTACGCTCATAGGGAGCGAGTGAAGCTCTAATTCCAAGTCGTGGATAGGCACTTAAAGTTATGGAAAATCCAACCAAACACCTGAGAAATCATCTCTGCACTACCTCGATCCTGTCTGCAGCACAAGCAGTATAGAGGGACCAAATTTAACTGCCGTATTGCAACAATTGCCTAATAACAAGAGAACAATATAGTGCTCTCAAGGCTGACGGATTTCTCATTTCCCTTGTAGTTCTGGTAATGAACACCAGCATTTTGTCGGCCTTGTTACACAAGGAGTCAATATGGTGAGTGTGAATCCCATACCAGATTCAAAGTACGCTCCTAAATCCTTTTATGTTCCTGTTGTTAGAGGATCTTCTCCTTGAAGGCAATAGTTGTTTGTGGTAAGGTTTTATGTTCGGTGGAAGGTTACTGTGAAGCACTTTAATACATTAATTTTCATATTGTTCGCATCACACCTCTTGCTAATACTGCTAAGACTCCTCCATCTTGTTTGAACACTCAATATCAGCTGTTACAGATATTTCGTAACTTAATAGTTTCCAAAGTGGAAGTATTTTGTTTTGCTTTTTGTGTTCTCTCATTACTTACTAATTTTAAGGTTATAAATTCTTTGAAACAAGAGTGTTTCTTTTACTTCTGAACAGTACATATATTTTGTTGGACATGAAATATTTTTTTATTATGAATAGACCTTTATTTTTATTTCTTGCCAAAGATTGGTTATTCAGCTAATAAGCTAGTAAAACTAGTTTTAGATATTAAAGCAACTCGGAGTAGTTTCAAATCAAGATACAGTTTTTAGAAGTTGTCTGTGATTCACTGTAATCTCTGATGTCAAGGTTCACTAGTTTAATTGAGTGGTAATTAATTAAGTGGTAATCAGAGTTATTAATAATTTTTAATAAACAACTATATGCTTATCAAAATTCTACTGATTATTATATTCTTTCAAGGTGTCAAAAGTCACATTACACAATATGTTTAGGGTGCTTTAACATCACAAGTGTGATATGTTAATGTTTTTATATTACGACCGAATGGCATAAACTATGAGCTTGTATATTATAAATAAAGAAAAAGCAATTTATTCCTAATGCTTATTTCAAAATCTGAGGTTTTGTCAAGTTTATTCAGCACTACTAAACCCATAAAGTAATTAAATAACACGAAACTGACTGTTTGCTGATTAGATATAACAAGTTACACTTTTAGAATGCTTATTATAAATCAGTAGCAAACTTTCATAATGTTTAATCTTATGACAGAGGTTCACATGCTATCCAACCCAACAAAACATAATTGAAAAAAAATTACTTCAACTGTAGAAAATATCTAGTTGCAAAATATATGTAAGAGCTGATAATAAGCGTTCAAACAAAATTAAAATGATGTCAAACCAGCTGGTGTATAAGTCTATAAGAAAGACATACATGTTAGGCCGAAATCGGGGCTGTGGGAACTCATATTGCCGTAGAAAGTGAATAAAGTAAGTTTTACCAAAAAAGCAGAAATTGAGATAAGGCTAGATTCAGATCACAAAAGCAATCACTATGTTACAAACATCAAGTAGCCATAGGGACCTGGGATATTATTAAAAGCAATCAAGCCTCAAATAATTGTCATAACATTTGATTTCCCCTGATATGTATAATAACTACTTTGTTCACTTGGTAGCTCTAGTATAAGCTGTTTAGACTTAATAAAGAAAACCAAGCCTTTTCCGGTAACTGATAACTTTTATCTGAGCTCTGTAACAGCTGAGGATGTTTTCAAGGTAACCCAAAGACTGAATAACTCTGAAAGATATGATATACTATACTGGTTATCAAATAACATTTTTTTTTAAATTATACCTAGTTTTGTTGATCCTCTGACAAGTTGTATAAAACACTACCTAAATCTGGGTAATTTCCCTAGCTTTCTTAAAGTATCATGTGTGTCCCATTTATAAGAAAGACCCAAGGAATAAACCAGATAGTTACTGTCTAATTTCAGTAGTCCCGGTTTTTTCAAAATTAATTGAAGCTCTTGTTTATGACAAAATTTCACAGTTTCTTGAAAAAAAAATAGCCTTTTAAACATGTCTCAATATGGATTTAAAAAAGAGAAATTGATCGCAGATGCTATGGATGAACTAGTTCATGAAATTCTTACACCTTTGAAAACAAGGCCTTTGCCCAGACCATATTCTGTGATCTGAGCAAGGCTTTCGATTGCATTGACCATGACAACATCCTCTTAAAGTTCGACTAATACGGCTTTCGTGGAACTTCTCAGGACTTTTTGAAATCTTATCTAACTTGTCGAAGTCAGAAGGTTTGCACTGGTGGAAGGTGGTTACAGGAAGCCAATGTCAGGTGTGGAGTCCCCCAAGGCTCAGTGTTGGGTACTTCCCTTGTTATGTATAAATGATCTCCCTAGTTCAGTTAATGCTAAGAGTATTTTATATGCAGATGAAGTAAAGCAGGTAGTATATGCCTCCAATATTAAAGACGGTAGTAATCTTCTTTAATATTAGTGACAGTTTAGATTCTCTAAAAATCTTATTTGAAAATACAATGAAAAAGCTTTCTATGGTTTAAATCAAATCAATAAATCAAAATTAACTTTATTCATAAGGCAAACAATTTGCTCAGAATGGAGTCATTTGCAATAGTAATGTTAATAGTTAATAGTACAAGGTGCAAAAATAGTTACAACATTAAAACATAATTTGTTATCTCAACTTGTTGATCTAAAATTAAAGCTTAGTAGTAATATTTTATGATTAGGGTACTTATTATTTTAAAAAACTCATCTGTATTATACAGTGGTTTAGTGATGAGGAACATAACTTTTTTTTTTTTTTTTGGAACATAGGTCTCTAATATTGGATGGTAAATGATTGAAGAATGTTATTCCTTTATAAGAATTATACATTTAATATTCTTTTATATCAAACTAGTTTTAAGTTTATACTGTTCTATATGCTATTTAGTAATAGTGGCCGACAACATTCCGACTGTTCTGGACTTGTTTCCCCACACACAGGCAGCCGCCCATGTGGGGAATCAATTTCATGTATTTTTGTAATGTATTTCTGTTTATATGTTATCAAGGAATAAATAGATTTTTCAATTCATTTCATTTCAAGAAGGTTTTTTAGTGTATATTGATAAGTTATGTTTATCATATGCAAGAAAATTTCCTTTTCGTGTTGAATATTTATGATAAGAAAAAATTTTGGGTCTGAATCACTAGACATACTTTTGCCAGCCGTGTCTCCACTTGTGAAAACTGCTAAAAGATGTTCCACTGGTTTTGCTCCCAAATCTCCATCACAACAGTTTTGCACATAGCATACCAAAACTGCAGTTGCTTTTTTTTGCTTACATCGTATGTAGAGTCCATAATGATAGAGAAGTATTTTGAAGGTTAAATACGTTGTGCAATTGTAGAGACAACTAGCTTGCTCATAACATTTTTGAGGTCGAAAAAGTTTTGGTAGCTTAAAGATCCCTATCTTTTTGCCTAGACTCGTCAACTTTATCACAATATACTCGAGTGTTTGGGTTATGTTTTGCCAAAAGTTTAAATAGTTTAATTAATTTTCCCAACGTAATTTTTATTTCGGAAAGCCAGCATCTCTCCTCACTTAAGACATTTGCAGCAGTAAATAATAACCTTCAAGACTTCTCAATGATGTCTTACAAGCTCATTACTTTGTTCCATAATCTTGGAATCAATTCTATTTTCTGCTAACCATTGTATTCTCGAAACTTGAGATACCAGATGACGTTTGGATCGCTCGTGAAACTCTATATCTCTAGAAGCATTTTTTTCAATCCAGCCTCTGTATCCTGTTGTAGACCATACAGTTTGATTTCTTGGTGATACAAATAATATGCAATGCACACAGAAAATGGTGTCTTTATATTTGCTGTAAGCTAACCGTTTACTCTCTTTTAAAGTACCATCAGGTGTTTACATGACATCTTCCAAGAAGGCATAAACTTCCTTCCGTTAGTTATTACACAATGATGTTTATTAATCTACTGATTTTCAATCCTGAGAGCTAGGTTTATTTGCTGGGGAGTTAGTTTTTTAATTGCATATTCTGCTGGGTCAGGAACCAAGAATTTTAATTCGTTGGTGACCACTGCATTGTAAACTAAAAGAGAGCGCTAGACGATACAAACTACATGACATTTGTACAATGCAATACTGACTAATGGCATAAAACTAAAGGTGCTGAAACATATTTTTGTGTATATATATATATATATATATTTGCAGCATAAAATTAAAGATCATCAGTCCCAGGTTCTGTAAATAAATCCCCAAACAAAATTTTATGACACCATTGGCGTCATGTTTCCCTTGTAGGCACCCCTGATCATAGCCATAGATGGCTGGCCTACTGGCCATTGATATAACACTGAGAGCTCTACAGCAATCTTCCAGAGGAAAGAAAAACTTAACGGATTGGGTGTAAGGAATAATATAAGCAGCTGGCTATGAAAACAAATCTATGTCACAAAACAAGAGCTTCAACAGGCATCCCAATGAAATTATATTGAAGGCTTAATGTTTAGTATTTTGTTTTATTTTAACATAATAAGTTCTATGTTACATCGTTATATGCATCAGTACAAAGGAGTTATGGATTTCCCACGAACAATTGATACTTTGCCAACAAACTTTAATGGTTTTAATGTTCATTTTATTACTATATATGAAAAAATTATAGCAACTTAAAAATTAGAGAATTTTAGGGTGGGGAATGAGATAAGAGATTGGTGATCAGTGTGAAAATGCTGTGAATTAAGTGTTTACATTAATGTCTTAGTGAGACAGACTAAAACACAAATTATCGGCTGTCAAGATGGACAGCTAAATTTGTTGTAACTGGAATATAATATTCGTAAAATCAATCATTTTATAAATCAAATGCAAAAGCTCAACTTTATTTTTAAACTCCTTAAGATCATTTTTGTCATAAATATTAGTCCGCTAGAACAGTAACCTCTTGACACTCCTAAGACTTATTACTTATAGGATTAATTACTATAGCCAATTTTGGCAAACTTAATCTGTCATTAATTACATTGTTAGTACTTTTTTTTTAAAAAGAAGCATTCTGGTTCGGTTTCTTTGAGATTATTTCACTGATTCAAAGCTTAAACAATCTAAGAGTACTCTTAACTTATCTATTTACTGATTGTATTAACTAACTGGACTTAGGACTCGTAGCTGAGACAATCTTCATGCGCCACTCAACCAAAACAAGAATATACTTTAATAATACAATAATTTTACTTTATATAATCAGTTATCCAAAGTTTCTAAACTTAACACACATTTAAAAGTAAATCCTGGTGCTCTTTTTTTAATGAATTCAAATTAGGAATTAATTCAGAAAAATTACTGTGAATAAACTTACCTTACAATCGAAGTATTCAGTTTTGAAAGTGTAAGATGAAAGTCCATTTTTTGTTAAAGATAGAATTAAGATTCCAATAACTGCACTGAATTGTTTTGAAATCATTGTAAAATCTGTCTGAAATAATTATAAAAATTACTATGTAAATTTTGTGTTACAACAAGTAAAGACATTTTTTAGTTTTATGACAACAAGGAGCATATCCACAGGTTTTAACCCTGAATATTGAATTTGTAAAAGAATATTTAGTAAACTAGTGGCTTGTAGGGGCTACTAATAAATAAAATTAAAACGTTGGTGTTAAATATTTAATGTATAATATTTAATTATTAATAGTTATGTAAAACTCATAATCATATATATATAGATTAATGAGGTATTATTGTTCTGTTAAAACTTCTCTTGACACTATATTTTTTGTGTAAAGATTAATTGTCTGTTCCGTTGTTTTGGTCAACTGTATTTTCAATAAACAATAATTTAATTCCGTCTGGAAATTTTACTCTACTAAATGCAACATAAATTTGCACATCTGTAAACACTAATTTTTTCAGGTAAAGACCAGTTTCTTAAAAGTTTGGCCTTGTGCCTTGTTAATTAGAGTATAAAACTTTAACAGCTGGAATATTTAATTTGTCTTGTTGACAGCTGGACTCAATAAATCAAAACAAAAGTTAGAAACCTTCTTCAGATAAGATTAACATGAGAGCTTTGAAGGCCAATGTGGCAGAGTCCTAAAGGCAAATTGCAAAACTTTTATTTTTTCCGCTATCTACAATATCAGAGCTTTAAAATGAGCCATTTCAGAAGGCCGTAGATGGAGTGTAACGGTTGGAATTTTAACGCAACCGATTCGCCTTACAAAATTAAATATATAGATAAATTACTTAATAATTTTAATGAATTGTAATTCATAGATAATACTATTAACAGATTTTGTATAAAAAATAAATTATAGTTACAAACCTACTTAAGGGTATATAACATATATTCTGCTCAAAACTTTCCACAGGAATATATGTTTTGAGGTCTTTAGCCAAATACTGCCCAACTCAGGTGCTGATGACGGCGTATTACAGCTTAATTTACCCCACCTTACCTACAGTTTGGTATTGTGGGGAGCCAGCTCAAACGGCCAGTTTCTCGGAGCGTTCAAATTGCAAAAAGCAAGCGATTTGCATAATCGCTCTGTTGAAGTTAAGAGAATCTTGCAAGGAAGCATTCAAGGAGTCGCAAATGTTGACCCTGCCATGTCTCTCTACATTTTAGAGACAACCTTATTCTGTGTGTCTAAATGTGTTATGATCAGCGGTCGGGACATACACACATATGACACACGAGGCAGGAATACATACCGAACTGGGAGACACAGGACGGGGGTTTATGAGCACCTGACCTCACAAGCAGGGGTTCGTTTCATCAACAAGTTGCCCAATTCAATAAAGAGTGCCCCGACGCCCAAGGTGTTAAAAACTCGTTTGAAACGCTTTTTAGCGTCCCAAGCATTTTACAGTGTTGACGAGTTCATGGCACACGACTTGGTGACCGCAAGAAGACTGACGTCCGGCGCTGGAAGTGGGTACATTGGCAGTACAAATGTGGTGTGAGTGGAGATTCTGTATGTTCGAATGGGGTTTTGATGTGGCGTGATTGTTACAATTTTAGAACTATTCTGACGATTGCTATACATTGTTATGTTCTGGCAATAAAAGATTTGATTTGGTATGGAACCTCAAGTGTAATTATTAATATAGTCTGATGTAAAATATTGTCGTTGTCTAATGCTATGTAAGGCTTTCTGACTTTCTGTCTTTGGCTTTCTGTCAAGGAATTTCTTGACAATAATTGTCGATAATTGTAAATTTATTTGGCAGTAAAGCGTTATCTTAAACAAGAATTAGTTCTGGACTGAACAGTAGCAATTAAGTCTTTCTGTCCCCATAACTAGAGTAATAAAAGTTCTAAGAAATCCCCTTTCATGAAATGAAATATTATTGGAGAAATTATAATCAATATAAAACAGTTTTTATATTTAGGGTTTACAGAAATATAGAATTACAAATGGTTGCATGTTTATTTTCCAGTGTCTTTTCGAGTCATTCTTGTTATTTTGGCATTATATCTTTTTTTTATCTTGTTAAGTTGTGTTAAATGACATATTTTTGTATGATGACGGTTATTATTTTTTTTATATATATGAATGTTATTTAAATTCTGTTGTCTAATTCATAATTTAATTTAGATTATTATGTGGCATTTCATAATTAAATGATTATATTACAAATGTTATAATTCTGATTTATTTGTATTATTATTTCGTGATATACTTGTGGAAGAAAAGTCCCTTGTCTTTCCAAGAAAAGACCAGGAAGAAATTCAGTTTGTCTAATGTAGAATTTATCGCAATCTATGCATTTAATTTTGTAAATACCTGATTTGTTGTAAATGTTATCAATAAAATAACCTTTTTTACATTTCTTAACTTAAGTTTTAAATGTGTTGTTGTTTATAGAGAAACTTAAGTTCTAATTTGAAGTTTTCAAAAAATATTATAGTAATAATACACCTACCGAAAAAAGTAAATACGCTATAATCACAGTATAATAAAACACCTAGTAGCGACACTCCGCTACAAAGTTTGCGACAAGCACGGCACTAACATTCTTAGCGACGAGAGCGAGAAGTGTGTATTTTTTATTATTTACATCACAGATGTTAAAGTAAATATCAAATAACCTGTCATAGCCCTTTTTCTATTGATATTATTCCACTTATTTGCAAGACACAATTCAAAACAACGGTATTGGAGTGTGTTGTATGGTCCTGCTATTAGGAGCGCTAGCGTCGCACTAGTCCCATAGCAATTAAATGGGAGTGTCGCTACTAGGTGTTTTATACTGTGCGATAATGATGTAGTTTAGTATTGCCATATGTACATATTTTGGATATTGATATAATTCTAAACATTGCTATAAATTTAGCATCTTTGTTGTTACCACATTAGAAATTATGAAGATATCTTTCATGTAAGATGAAAATTGTCTGCCAATTGCCTGTCAACTGGAATGATAATGTTACAGAGATTGTATTACGATTTTCAAAATTTATATGAATAAATTACTAATGAATTGTATAAAGCAATGAAGTACAATACCTATTGTGTCCTATATTCACTCAATGTTGATAACAATCAAATGTTATAATAGCTTAAATTATAAGCCGTTTTGTCTGAGAATGGACAGTAGACAATAATATTTATTTGTAGTAGGAGCTAAGGGGCTACGCAGCTGGTTTGGGTTCAATTCCCAGCATGGGCCAATACCACGGTGTGTCTATGAGTGGGTGAGTGGGCTAATACCCTCAAAGTGTATGAGTGAGCGGGTGGGTCAATACCACAGTACGTCTATGGGTAGGCGGGTGAGCTAATACTGCTGTGCGTCTATGTGGGTGGGTGAATAAATACTAACTTCCACTCAGCTGCTGTACATCATGGGCGTGACTAACTGTCGTATTTAAGTGTTCAACTGCCACAGCAGTGTTTATTTCAATACCACTCTATGTGTTTTGGCAAGAGGGTCAAAATCACTGATTTTGCCACCGTACATGCAGTAGAGGGTGGGTCATTACCATTGTACATATATGGGTGAGTGGATCAGTACCTCTTATTATGTGGAGCATTGATATATTAATGAGGAGAAAAGGAGTTTTCGAGTAAATGGATCAATACCACTGTACATGTATTTTACACATTTCACCCCTGTACCACTACCCTTCTGCAGAGGTCATGTTAAGCTGGTTGTCCATTGAGCCTACAAAATAAAAATGAGCTTGTCTAAGCAAGCGGGGGGGGAATTGTGTCTTATTTGGGCATCACTCCTCATTAAAAGTCACACGAAATTTATTATTTTTAATTTGTAGTTTCCAGGGACGTAGCAAGGCATTGGCAGCAGAGGCCCCCGCCAAGGGTACAGGAAGCATAGGGCGCAAAATTGGCTTTTGAACTATAGTAAAAATTAAATGTTACATCTTATCCATATGTTTATGGAATTGTTTAAAAAGTATTAAATTAATGCCCACGAATGATAAGTAATGAACAAAATTAAAAAAAAATTAAAACATGCTTTGGGCTTTCAACATTCTGAAGTAAGTGGAAAGATGTGTTATGAATGAGTTGATTTCGTTTGTCTTAATTGTGATAATTGACAGCGCTTTTCTCTGTTGTACATTGGATGCCCAGCACCCAGCTAGTGCGAAACGAGAATATTAGTAGCGGTGGTGGCCGATACAGTTGGAAACGCTTTCGTCTGATCTAACACGGCGCCTAAAGCTGCATTTACTAATGTAGCAAAATCTGTTTTCTAACTTTTGCTATGTATCACATTGTTAAAAGTAGCTAATGTTATAAACTATACAAAGCAAATGCTAGAATTTTCAGTTTTAGATGTTTTAGGTCATTGTGTTCTGCAACATTTAGCAATGATATAGGCCTATGTAGCAAACCCTTCATCAGTTGTCAATGAAAATGTTTAGGAATAGGAAGTTAGCTCTATCAGCAGCTATTGCAGTAATTTTATTTTCCTATGGAAGGAAATGAAGGTTTTGTGTCCACCCGTGTCTCATGGCTTGGCAAAGATATAGCAAGAGTGACCTACTATCTAATTTAAGAGCCTGTGAGGTAGTCACAATATTGGCTTTAAATCCCATAAGATCAATGTTAAATGTGGTTCGCACTGTGAATTAACGATTGGTCGAGAAATTAAAATTGTTACATTTTTTGAAAGAGCATGAAATATAGTAGAGAATCAACTTTTTAAAATTTTGTTATTTTGCCTGTATATTCATAAATAAAAATTCACTAAAATCCAATTTTTATTCATGAAACTTATAAGTTAAAAACAATTTTAACAATAGAGTGGAATCTCTAATGAAACGTATAAGAAAGCGTCCTGTAAAATAGGTAAGCATTATATTAAATGTAACACACGTATTTTGTGCTGTACTACAAATTTTTTCCCAAGAGTTGCAATCCAATGATATAGAAGTGTGCCTAAGAGACTAAATAGGATATGAAAGTAATTAGGAGACAAACGTCAAAAGAAAAAAGACTTGGACATGGCAGATGATGAAGGCTATTTACTTTC
The DNA here is from genome assembly GCA_035578905.1 of Stictocephala bisonia. Lineage (NCBI taxonomy): Eukaryota > Metazoa > Arthropoda > Insecta > Hemiptera > Membracidae > Stictocephala > Stictocephala bisonia. Next base: position 58,147 of record JAQJVL010002015.1, read on the forward strand.
ATTGAAACAAGCTTTTCAGCAGAAATGTTTTGCGTCTTTGACAAACTAATTACGAAATAGCAAATCAGTTGAAAGCATGTGAAACTGGATCCACTGACTTCCAGTTTTTGGCAGGTTGCTCGTTAAAATACTGGTCTTTATAAACACTTGAAAATTGTGTCAAAGATTTTTTTTTAACTTCACTCGTCAGTTCGATTTTAACATCAGTGGGGATTCGAACCTTGGACCTTGCTCTCCGCAGTCCGAAGCCTTAGCCACTGAACCACCACATCCTTTTGGTTTGAAATAAAATAAGGATGTGCAAATCCATAAACTAACTACTAGATGCGTATCCAAATGTAGAAATAGGTCTCAGGATATTCCTCACCATGCCTGTAACTATGGCTAGTTATAAACACGGCTTTAGGTGAGTTAGGCTAATGATGATATTCTCAGTACTTACATTACATAGTTTCAATAAATAAAGTCTAAATACTATTAGAACGCCAGCACAAATTGTTAGTGAATGCTACCAGAACTGACAGTTGAGCGTAAACAAGCCGCTAAACTCACAAAAAGGCAAACTCTGTGTTGATGTTAAAATTTTTAAAAAATGTTATACTTTAAAACAGCCTAAACCCATAAAATATAAAGGTCCTTTTATGAATTCAGGCTGTAGATAAACTAGAGTAAAGTAATTACATGTTACCTCAAATTGAGCTTTAAAAAATCTCCTTTCATACAGTAAAACTGCTTTTGTAAAAACATCTAAAACACATAAAACCCTTCAATTTTTCTCCTAAATTTTCAAAAAATTCCCGGGGAGAGCCCTCGGACCCTCTCTTTTTCTGGGGGTATTTCATACCCCTCCCCCACCTCCCAAAAGGGCACAAAACCAACTGAATTCGCCAAGGGCACAGCTTGGGATAGCTAAGCCACTGGTAGTTTCTTTAAGAGACACTATTATGTTATATAACTTATATTATGATTTTACATTCTATAATAGTTTCAAAATTTGTACTGCTTTTTCCTGAAAAGATAAAATGAACCAAACGTCTGTGTTTTCTGTTAGAAATACAGTAATATAATTGGTGTTTTATTAGAAATGAGATATTATCTGCTCTATATTCATCTTTCTTGAAGATTATGGTTAAATATCTATTACTATCTCTAGGAATTTTGCTGGAAGCTTAAATTTTTTTAGTACAAACCATATTTGCTGCAATACAAATTTCATGCCTATTAATATTTCTCATAATATTCTATGAAAATGTTTACAAAACTCTTGAAACAGTACTTACTTTTTGGGAGTTTTATTTGTCAAGGATCAAAGATTAAGGCACCTTTGATGTTGCTGTTTTAAACGACCTAGTTTTAGTATCCATAAAATTCTCACTACCAAATAAAAATCCGAAAGTTGCTTTCAAATAATATACAAAAGAATAACTCAATAAAAAAATTGAAAACAAAAATGACCAACGTGCATTTTTTGATGTATTTTTATTACTTTCATGATTTTTCCCAAAATCTTTTTTGATTTTATGTGTTTTTGAAGTTGAACATGTTTATCATACTAAATCTATTTATGATAAATAAAAACTAATTAAACTATTTATGATAAAACCTCATATATATTTTTATTTATGTAATGTTTCATACTGAAGTTGAATTTGATTATACTGTACTATCACTGACAACCAACGAAATACAAATTTGTACATATTTTCCAAGGCCGCCAGAAGGCTTAAACCTCGATTTTAACTTGAATGTTTTAATTGAGGTTAAAAATATACAAAGCTAGATTATATTAGGTTTGAATAGCTAAGCGGTTTTATGGGTCAAAATCATAATTTAACCATTAAACCTTACATACCCATGTTTGGTGTAAAAACGCAGTTAAATTAAAAGACAAACATACAACTAAACCCTTTTAACTCACATCTTACTAACTCACATGTTCATTTTGAAACAAAACTGCAAATAATACCAACCATTAAATTTAGTTTTTTACAGCATCAATGTTCTTCTGGCACAAAAAATTTCTTGGTTTTGGAACATCATGATGCATTTTTAATACTACACTATGAGTTTAATCTTCAGCTGTTAAACAAAAACAAACAAAATTTGCTCAATTTTAAGCAATACGGTACCATTGAGTATTTATACTAATAAATAGGTAACATTGAGTGAGATACTGTAAATAAATTGAATATAGTGATTGTATGTTATACAGTTAATCTGCTATTATTTGTAGTCAAAAGTTACAAGCCGAGGCTGAATGCCGAGGTGTATCGAGCACAGCAAGCGTCGGGGTTAGTAAGTGATACGTGCAGGGGTGTCCCCTAGTTTGAATATAAATAAGAAACTAGCATGTTACATTGAATAAATCATGCTATAGTTATAGTTATATACTGGGTGATCAACTCAAGGTAGCCACAATTGGGATCTCAAAAAGAATTGATTTTACAGCAAATTTTAAATGGGAGACTTACCCTCATTTTTTATGCTCATTAAAATTACGTGGGTAAAATTTTAAAATTCGGTCACCATTTTTCAATATGGCGGTCAACTTTGAAATTTCTTATGGGAACCCCTATTTTTATGATGGATTTAGGTTTTACTAGTAATTCTAAGAATTTTGTACTCCTAGTATTATTTTGATATACTTAACCGTTTACCGCTACGAGCACTATTAAACTAAGAATTTCTGAAACTTACAGCGCTCCTAGCGGAAAAACTGATAAGTATATTAAAATAGTACCAAGAATAAAAGTCTTATAATCACTAGTTAAACCTAAATCCATCATGAAAAATAGGGGTTACTATAAGTCATTTCAAAGTTGCTCGCTAATTTGGAAAATGACGACTTTGAACTACTTGATTTTAATATTTTGTATGAAACATGTATTTGTGAAGCTGAAAGAGCTTTTCAACATTCAACTGAACAAAAATAATGCATTATAAGTTAAGCTTTATTTTTGTAAATGGCATAACACGCCTCTTTAATAAATTGTTAAAATATGGATTTCTGAAAATTTCAGCACTCCTAGCTGTGAAACGGTTAAGTATATCAAAATAATACTAAGAGTACAAAATTCTTAGAATTACTAGTAAAACAAATCCATCATAAAAAATAGGGGTTCTCATAAGAAATTTCAAAGTTGACCACCATATTGGAAAATGGCGACAAAATTTTAAAATGTTACCTATGTAATTTTAATGAGCATAAAAAATGAGGGTAAGTCCCCTATTTAAAGTTTGCTGTTTTTACAGTTAAAGTTGCCCCCATTAAAGGGGTGTGTCATGCCATTTACAAAAATTTCATCTTAACTTATAATGCATTATATTTTTATTCAGTTGAATGTTGAAAAGCTCTTTCTGTATTGATTTTTCAATACTTTTTGAAATCCCAATTGTGGCCACCTTAAGATGATCACCCTATATAATAAAAGTATTTCTTGTATAGCCTAAATACCTGAGAAGAATGTAAAACATTCATTCAAAAAGGAGCTATTATCAGCAGATTTAGAACTAATATTACATCTTAGTATTTAAATAAAATTGTTAGATTTTCTTAGTTCACCCATAAAACAAAACACTCATACACACTAATTAGTTATTTTATTTCTAAATTTGTATAATATATTTTTAAATTAGTCTAATTTAGGAGTGGGCAAAAACGTTATACAGTGTAATCTTATTTCATTTTTGAGCATTTTATTTTCTTTAATGAAAATGGATTAAGAGTAAGAATATTTAGAAAAAAGTAAGTGTTAATCATTTTTAGCATGTAATTGTTACATAATTAAATCTATATTTGCCTTTTAGATATACTAACCAACAGATGCCTTAAACCTCCTGATGTTAGTTGTCAGCAAGCGACAGCATTACGCGTATTATTTAAGTCGTATTATGGATGCTAGTTGTCGCAAAAATACTACGTAATGGTTCGGTTAAACTAACGTAAGCCGTTACTAACAATAATTATTTTTATAAATATTTAATATCGTTTTCATTGTCATTTCTACCCACTTCTCCCGATATCTATAAGTGGAAGGTTATTATTTGTATGTGGAACACAGATTATCATATGATAATGAACAACATTGGAACAGATGTAAATAGTGTGTGTGCAGAGTTCAATTTTCTCATTGTAGTTATTTTGTTTACGTATATATTGTTTTTACAAGTTGGCTATTTCAGAATGTTTGCTTTGTAAATATAAATAGTTAGATTATCAACATTTAAAAATAAATACATTCTGTTATCTTTTGCACGTTCAACTTCTGTATGACTTTACAAATAAAATTATAGGGTGTAAACTTTTCATCACAAATTGTTCCTTAGGTCAAGACAAACATATTTCACAATATAAACATGAGTCTACGGTGACTAGACTACTGTCTGTCTGTCTGTGTGTGTTTTTTAAAAATTATTTTATAACTCAAGAACTATTTAAGATAGAAACTTCAAATTTAGTATACATGTGTAGCTAAATAGGTAAAACAAGTAAGTAAAATATCATTACTTAACTAAATAAATTTCAAAATGGCGACCTTTAATGTCGAATTTCATGAAAACCGTTATAGCTATAAAAAATTAAAAGTTAAGTAACAAAATGTACAATCAAGAGATAAATCAAACATCTTATTTATCAAAATTGGATAATAAATAAACCAGGTGTGACTATTTTTGTAAATCAATGTAATTTCCATAATACAACAATAGATACCTGAAACATAGTTTAACAGCAAATATGAGACTATGTGCATCATTAACCAGCTGTTTTATATCCACTTCATGTTAACAATGAGCCCGCGATTAATGAACTATAACTTGTTGATATAAGGAAAAGTAAGTTTTAATTTTATTATTTATTTATTCGATTAAAATGCCTCACCACCAATATTTTTCATATTGCATAGTAAAATTCTACGGAGTAAAAAGATATTAGAAAAGAATAAATTGAAAGTCGGAAGCCAGTATTACGGTTATAACTACTTAGTAAGATGTGCTAAAGGTTGTTAGTTCGATCCCAATCAGAGTCAATACATTTTGAGAAGGATCAGCTGATAACCACCGGCTGTTCATTTGTCATTGGGCTATTAATTAATGACACTTTCTAAGGAATAGTCGGCTTTAGTTTGTAACAATGACTACATTCGCTCAATTACACTCATCACACTCAATCGAAATCCATATTCGCCCATATCTTGACGATCGGCGTCTTATGAATAAATAAAAAATAAATAAAAAAAAAGATAAGGAATCAGATAACGCAATAAGCATTCAATGTTCTCAGCAAGTCTAGTGTGAGCCACATTATGTGCTTCCGGGTACTACAATCATAAGTGATTGTTGGAAAACTTATAACTGTTCACAATTTGAAGAGTTCCAACATATAACTGTCAACCATTCGTATAATTTTGTTGATCCTAACACTGGAGCACATACACAACACATTGAACGTTTTTGGTCGGAAGTTCACTCAAATGTTCCTAGATACGGTAACAAGAAACATCATTTACACGGACATATTCCTATTCAAACGTAAATATAGTAATTGTAAATCCCATATGCATCATTTGTGGACTCTAATTGCTGACCTATATGAGAAGAAAGTGCAACAACCACTTACAGACAATGATGCCTCTAGTTCAGACACTTCCCTCAATCTTCAAGTGACTAATAAAGTAAGTTAAACATTTTTCCGACATTAATATTCTGTATTTTATACTTTATTATGTATAAATGATAAGAATCTGTAGTATGAAAAATAATGGTGGTAAGGCACCTTAATCGAATAATTACCACCAAATAACATATACTACCCTTATATTTTCTAAAACTATATAAAATTTAGAATATTTTGTTTATTTAGGCGTGTTGGAATTTATAAAATAATATTGTTTTCGAGGACACCTTTTTCTTTCTTAGAAATTTTTTTTCAAAGTATCACGTTCTATAAAATAAGTTTTGTTTACCAATATTTCATATTATATGCCTACAAGATACCCTGGTTACTTGTGAATAGAATAATACCTTCACTCGCCAGTTCACATGAGCTATAAACCTGTGCGTGAACTTCATTCAATGAGTGAAGTACCAAACGTTGGCTCAATGAGGATTCGAACCTTAGACCTTGTCCTCTGCAGTCCGAAGCATAATCCACTGAGCCACCATGAATATTACAAGAGTAGTTTTATATAATTTGACAGTGATTTCTATATTCTTTTTTTAAATTATCTGTAAGCATGCAAAAAATTACCCAGCAACTATGAAAAATCTAGGTTAATAGATGGTTTGAGACTTTCATTTATTTATTGACATGCTTCAATACAGGTAAAAGTCCTATTACATTAAAGCAGCTAAACATATTAAATTAATATATAAAGCTGTGGCATACACTACAAATACATTAACTTTCAAGTATTAAGTGTTAGTGGAAAGAATTAAAAAATTTGTAACCATCCAATTTTTAGTGGCTTTAAAAAAGTTAATTTTCTGTTTCAGAGCTTTAAAAATGAGTTAGATATAAAGGGGAATAATTATTAGAGTTGTTACTGGAAGTTTTAAAATATCCAGTTTTATTGAGTAAATTACAAAACGACAATTTTTTCAGCTAATTCTTGACCCATTTCAGATAGTTTACATCTCCTTAGGTGACTAGGCCTATAAAATGCAATTTCCGAAGAATTTAAATGATAGAATAGCTTAACGGTTCGAAACAAATCAAAACAGTGTGTTTAATTTTTCTAATACCATACAATGCATCCGAAAAATATAATCAAAATCTAATCACATATTTTTAATTAAATTGTTTAATTAAACATTCTATGCTAATTATGAAATAATTTTTAAAATTAATAGTCTAACAAACAATATTAAAAAAATTACGACAATAATTACCAATAAGAGACAAATTCACTGCTATAGGCACATCGGAAAGAAAGTTAATTTCGCTAGTTCTTGATAATGTTCACTAACCGCACCGGGCTGAAGTAGTGTCTAACCTCAACCACAACTAACTACTTCTCTGCTGTCAAGTGTCAATCTGACACTTCAAGACAAGCAGAAGCAGTGTTGTTAGACCACTATGGGCAAATTACCCTGAGCTCCTACCAAAATTACCCTTTTTAAGATAAAATTACCCTCGGACAAAATAAAGAGTAGTAAATACCTTAATGTCCCGTTTTAACTCACATTATATATATATATATATATATATATATATATTATATATATATATATATATATATATATATATATATATATATTAAGAACTATGTTGTGACCAATACAGAATGGTGGTTATACTATTTAGAATATTAGATTTCATAAATAAATTCTGTATTTAAAAAAGGCATATGCCTTCAATAAGAATAAATTATCTGAAACAAACTGCGGAAATACAAGCTATATAGACAATTTAGAGATGTTTTACAACTTACATGTGACACATAATAGGGTACTAATAAAGTTTTAGTAGCTGTCTTAAGAAGAGATATTTTTTCCGGTATTCAGAGGGTATTTCAGTAATGCTGTTGTCTACATCTTCTAGGCCACAGTTCTAAGCCCAAAAGAACGTATTTTTCCACTCTGTGTAATTGTTGAGGAACCAAGATATTTTTCAAAACTGGGAACCTGTGAATAATGTGAATTAAGCTTTTGGTATTACATTTTCTGGCAGTCTTTGGATTTAATAATAGATTATAAATTATCTCATCATAATGTTTATTGTTTATGTTATGCATGTCTGTGTTGTGTATATATTGGTTTAAGTACATTAGCATACTATAATTATTAGTAGTTAGTGTTTATATAATTTATGTTTAGTTATTTATTTTTAATAGTAAACTATTGATAATTTGTTATCTTAGGTTATGTAAATTAGATCATGTACTATGGTATTGTTATACAGTAACTGTTTATATTTGAGTCTTTCCATGTGGAATATATATTAGGTCATATTATGCAGTATATTGTTTTTGTGATAACTATAATTTTTGTAGTCGTAGGATAAGTTGACGATGCCTACGCAATCAATTATATTTTATATTATCTTGTATTATTCTGTGAATAAATAAATTTGGTACTTGCACAATTGTACACATAGTTAATATTACGTAAGCTGAACGATCTACTTTTTTTTAGGGAAACAAAGACTAATTAATGTTGAATGTCACAAGTTCTAGATACTAAAACTATTCTTGTTATTATTCCCTAGTTCTAAGTATGATTAACTATATACAGGGGTTTATTGGTATGAGAATAAAGTACGTTTTTAATGTTTCTCATTGTATGGGGAAATGGACATAACACATCTTAAAGATCCTCTATATCAATATAATATTGCAAATGTTAATGCTACTCTATAAGTACTCTCTCGTTCTAGTTAGTTAGTGTGAAACTTACATTACACTCACTTACATTAAGAGGGCACCACTTGGTACATATAAACCTATGGTAAATGGCTTACGGACAGCGGATGCGTGACAGATTCTGTCTCACACCACGTACAGTCAATTTAAGGTATATACTGCGAGCAGTGACTGTACCATGAACATGACTACGTGGCGGGGGACAGGATCTGTCTCGCATGCGCTATCCCCATACCTGTTATAGTACTATTTTTATAACCGTAGGCTCGGTCGTACACTACTGACCTAAACTAACAGTTGCAGTCCGATCAGTCATTCCTGCATTGTTTGACCTAAGTTGAGCAAATGTTTATAAGACGCCCTTTAAAATGATACTCTTCGTCGATCCTCGCCTACCACCGCTTCCGGAGCCCGGGTCTACCGTTATCAAAATTGAACTGTAACAAGGGTGCATAAACCCTTGGTACAGTTAAATTTTGCATACCTTCAATTTTGCAGTACCTGGAGGGGAACTGTGGTTCGAGAAGTTATCGTTCTTTCTCCTTAATGCACCATTTACTTTGGGTTTTAGTTTACATTGAAACATTTTAGCATACGCTTTTAAAGAAATACACCAACTTTCTTCCAAACTTTGTATAAGACAATTATGTGAAGCAATAACACCATGCTTTTATTATTCTTATTCTTACTTAAAGACGCCGACACAACGTTGTGCTTATTTTAAGGTGAATATGAATAATGATATGAGTGTACTATGAGTGTAGATGAGTGTAGTCTGGTTACTAACTGAGTTCAACTGTTCCTCAGAAAGGGCAATTTATTAATAGCCCAACAGCCAGGGCAACTAAGAGACCTACAGCTGTACGTGGAATCCGAACCACGTAGTGGTGGTCTCATTTTCAGCTAATTGACAAGTCTGATACTCAGTTCTCTTCCCTACACAACATCCGAACCTTGACTACCATAAACATGAAAGTACTCATGTTAACGGGTACTTTAAGGCTTTTGGGTCTCTTCCTAGCTTAGTGGCAGGCACTTCTGACTTCAGTGCAGAGTGTCACGGCATCAGATCCTGGGAGGTCCAACAGAAGTTGATGGATTTGGACCTTTTTCCCACAAAACGTTTAAAAATCAAGGTTATAAATGCCACTAGCATAGAATTAAAAAAAAAAAAAACATAGCCATTTTACATAGACTTAAAGTATTTACTATTTTCATCCGCTGATTTAGATAGACGATTCATTATGGAAATTTCCTAACGCATATCATTGCCAAGACATGACTTATTAAAAAAAAACAAAGACTATTCTGCATGTGGGGTACTCCGACATACATTCTGTCATGAGTCTTGGTTACATGTCACAAGAGTCATAGTAAATTGTTCTTACGCTCTCTTGGTATTGATTTTAGCAGCTCTTTTAAAAGCTGATGATTAATTAAATAAATAAAATAACTCCATAAGAATAATATTGAAACTTTAAAGGCCACTGGGACGGAGCCCTAGAATGAAAAAACCACACCAGAAACCTTCCCGGGAGTGAAAACTACAACATTTAACTCATACAATGAACAAGATTATAATGTAAATAGCATTGACATGATTGCATTGCATTCAGTCAACAATTAATATACTGTATGAAATGTTGGTAAATATCTTAATACAAAATTGATTTATATACCAACATTTCATACAGCATACAAATTGTTGACTGAATACAAAAGTCTATTTGAGGAACCACTTTCTCACCAAGAAATAAAATACAACATATTTTAAATATAAACAAATACTTATAAGTTCATAACATTTATTTGTATTTACAATGTATTCATAGTTGAACAATACGTAAATGTGGGGTTAAGTAATATAACATGGATTAACACACGTCCAATGACGTGGCTAGCATAAACATTGCTAATATGTACATTACAAATAGTTACACAAAATTACAAAGTATATTACTAAAATATTACTGGAAGATCTAGTACGTTTTGTCTTTTCAGTCTGTAAACAGCGTTACTATTGTCTAAAAGATTCAGGGCAAGGTGATTTTGATGATTGTTCAATTTTTCTAAATATCGACTGCTAAATTTAGTAATTTCGGTCTTGGCAAAAGGGATTTTTGAGTCTTGATGGATGATTGTGTTATTAATGACCAGGGTGCTTGAAGTATATTTCGTAGTGTTTTTGACTGAAAGCTTTGGATGATATCTATGTTGCTGTTCAATGAAAATCCCCGCAGTGAAATTTCATAAGTTCATATGGGTTTTGAAACGTGTTTTTATATACGAGAAGCTTATTTTATAATGATAGTTTTGATTTGCTGTGTAGTAACCATGCTATTTTTCTATATTTGGTGTTCAACTGAAGCGTTTTTTGCCATGTGTGCGAGTGCAATGTCAATCTCCTATCTATATGCATTCCCAGATATTTGACTTCTGTAACTTGAGGCAGCGGAAGTCCAATGAGACTGGGGGGCCATGTATGAGGTATTAGTGTGCAAGTGAGCTATGATTACTTGGTTTGATTAACTTTTATGTTCCATTTATTGAGCCAATTGGACAGTTAGTGTAAACAACTGCAATATTTCAGATGCAACAACTGGATCTTCATTGGAGATAAGGAAAGCTGTGTCGTCAGCGAATGTTGCAACTGTCATTCCTGGGCTCGCTGAAAGATCGGCTGTGAATAACGTATGTAATACGGGCCCAAGCACACTTCCTTGAGGCATCTTGATTCAATTCTTACTAAGGGAGAATATTAATCCTGATACTTAATTCGGAAGAACCTATTTTCCAGATAAGAGTTGAGAAGGTTGTAGTATGAATGTGGAAATGACGATTTTATCTTGAAAAGAAGGCGCTGATGCCACACTTTGTCAAAAGCTTGACTTATGTCAAGAAAAGCTGCCGAACAGTACTTTCCAGTCTCTGAACCCTGGCTTGTAACATTTACAATCCTATGTACCTGTTCTAATGTTGAATGACATTGACGGAAACCAAACTGGTGGTGTGGGATAGCGTCAATTTCATCAATCACAGACTTCATTCTTTTAAGCAAAAGCTTCTCAAAGGCCTTAGATATCAATGGAAGAAGGCTGATTGACCGATATGATGTAATTTCATGAGAAGGCTTGCCAGGTTTTTGTATTAAAACTATGTTCGCCACTTTCCATTGAGAGGGGTAGTTCTCCAATCTTAAAACTGCTTTAAAGATCATTGTTAGCAATATGAAACCCTTTCTAGATAGTTCCTTGAGAATTCTGCCTGTTATCAAGTCATATCCTGGTGCTTTATTTGGACTAACTTCATTAAGTATAACGTTTTTTACTTCAGATGGCTTAAAACTATCTATTGTAAAGCTCAATTGAGTCGTAGAGTTCAGGAATTCCAAAATGTGGTCATTTCCGATAAGAGGATTTTGATGCAATTTGAAAACATTACGAAAATGTTCAGCAAATACCTCAGCCTTTTCTTTATTAGTTTTTGCCCAGGTGCCATCTAGTTTTTAAATTGGAGGTATATGAGTCTTTGTTCGTTTCATACCTTTAGTGACTTTCCATAACGAATAGTCACTGTCTTCAAAAGGAGAAAGTGACAAACAAAATTCGTTAAACCATTCGTCTTTTATAGATTTTATCAGTCTTTTTAGTTGTTGAGAGGCCCTGTTTAGATTTGTTTGATTTGCCAAGGAATTGAATTGATTCCTTGAATTTTGCCAAATTCTTCGCAAACGGCGTTTTTCTGCTAATTTCTTCCGTACAAGTACTGGATAATTTACATTGTTTGTAGGCTTTTGTGGAAGACTGGGCGTTGCTTTCCAAGCCCCTTCCTGTAGAGATACGTTAAATGATTCAATTGCGTCATCAATATTTTCATAGGTTTTCAGGGGAATATTAAGCTTAGATATTTAATAAAAAATCTTTCGAAACATGTTCCAATTGGTGAATTTGTTACAAAGAGTTGGAGGAGTTTCTTTGTTGATTACGGAAGAACTGATTGTTAAAATAATAGGGGAATGGTCCGAGTGTAGATCGAAGAAAGACTCTATTTTTAAATAATTGTTAAAAATACCTTTCAATATAAAAAATATAAGTCATCTGGAATTTGTTGTGAGTCACTAGGCCAGTATGTAGGTTCTCCTGTTGAAATAGCATCCATATTAAAAGTATTAATTGTTGTAGTAACTGTCGGCCTCTAGGATTGTTAAGCCGTGATCCCCACATTTGATGCTTAGCGTTGCAGTCTTCACTAGAAATTAAACGAGGGCCCAAGAAGTTAAAGAAATCGTTAAATTGCACATTGGTGATGTTATGTCTTAGTGGGCAGTATACTGAAGATATTGTCAGAGGACCAGTCCAATCTTCTACAACAGTACTTGAAGCCTGAATGTGGTCAAACTGGTAACTTGGAGGTTCATAATGCTTAATAGCGTTTCGTATCAAAATAGCAGAACCACTATGATAAGTGTTATCAGGGTGATTTGAACTATAAATTGAAAAATTAGGAATTTTAAAGAAAGTTAAATCAGTGAAGTGGGTTTCAGATATAGTATATCTAGCTCGTAAGTTGATATGAATAATTGTATTCCTTGATTATGTTTAATCAAGTCTTTGTCATTGGGCTATTAATTAATGACACTTTCTAAGGAATAGTCGGCCTTAGTTTGTAACAATGACTACATTCGCTCATCTACACTCATCACACTCATTCGAAATTCATATTCGCCCATATCTTGACGATCGGCGTCTTATGAATAAATAAATAAAAATAAATAAGCCGTTGGCATTCCATTCTGATATTCTGAGAAAATGGTTCGTTTTAATTTATAAATAACTTTTGCTAACAGGCTAATGAGGATTCCAACCTCATTACCCTGTTAACATGTTGTTTTTGCTGTGTTAGGAGGGTTTCAATTTTTTTTAAACAGAATTTAGAACCTTACGGGTAAGGACTGATAATTCATTATCTGTGAAGGAATTTGGCCCATTTTTTGTTGCTTGAGCATAAGATACTGACTAATTCACGTGATTATTTCCATATGCAGTGGGAGGCAATGCTGTCTCAGATTTACTGTTTGTACCATTTGTTGTATGTGAGGTAAGATCTTTTTTCAAATTTTTGTAGATATTACAACCTTTGTAGTTTGCGGGATGGTCTCCATTACACAGCACACACTTAGGTGAGACATCCTTAGACTTAGTACAAGCACTAGTTTCATGGTTTGAACCACATTTAACACACCTTACATTCTTACATATGAGACGCCGACACAACGTTGTTGGTATTTTAAGGCAAATATGAATGGTTATATGAGTGTAGGATGAGTGTGGGTGAGTTTAGTCTGGTTACTAACTGAGTTCAACTGTTCCTCAGAAAGGGCAATTTATTAATAGCCCAACAGCCAGGGCAACTACGGGACCTACAGCTTTACGTGGAATCCGAACCACGTAGTGCTGGTCTGATTTTTCAGCTAATTGACAAGCCTGATACTCAGTTATCTCCCCCACACAACACCCGCACAATGATCACCACCCAACCTGGACACCCCAGACTTCTCTAGTAGTGTCCACGCCGATAGCAACCATCAAGCGGACGCCATGTCGGTATTAAGAGAACCGAGCATCCAACCTATCGCCTACAATCTCCCAAACACTTAGTCCCCATGTAGCTGGGTTACAGCACTGCGCCACCACACCGGAAGGGATACCAACAATATGACTTGGAATGGCCATATCTTTGGCACCTCTTGCACTGAACAATATTATTTTTTTATAAGGAGGGTCAAACTTGACTTTAGCATTTAACAAAAATTCGATATCGTAAATATCTTTGTTATTTTTAGCTGGCTCTAATACAACGAAAAACATACATAAGGGAGTTTTTTTTTTTTGCACTACGATCATTTGAAACATTCCGTACGTTATGTCCGTAAGCGTTAATGACAGTGGTAATGTCAGCAGGATCCGTTGAATGGTGCATATTTGTTAAAACTGTACGGAAAGCTCTTTCTTGTTTTAACTGAAATATGTGAAAGCCAACATTCAGCTCTGAAAGTTTTCTGACTAATTTACGGTAGACATCAGATGTAAGGGGAGTGATCCTTATCTTATTGTTCGGTAAACATTTGTAAAAGTATTCATCTCTGTTAGAACTGACTCAATAACTTGTACTATTTTAATTACATTTTGAACATCTGGAATAAAAATAGGATGTGGTTTAAGCTCCTTTATGGCCTCGTTAGAAGACGTTTCTTCCATGGTGTTAGGGTCTTCCTCAGCCATAATGATAAAGTTGTTAGATATTGGTATATCTATACTCTTGTTACCTGAATTTTCATAAGAGTTAGGTCGACACTTTTTCTAGTAACTGCCAGTATTAGGATTAGAGTAAATTCTATTATTCTTTTGGAACACTACTTGCCAAGAAACGTCATCTCTTTGGTCAGATGTTTGTGGAGAAGTACGGAAGTCAGATGAAATAGGAATTAATTGGTTTTGTGTTGATTGAGTGAGAAATTGTGTTCATTATAAGAATGAGTGGTCATCACAATTTTCGGACAAAATGAATTAGATGTGCGTGGAAGTTCTTTCATCGTAAGAAAAATAGCCTAACGTAAATGTAAACAAACGCTGAACACTACTATTTAATTACTAGAACACTTTTAAATCAAATAAATAATAATAAAGGAACAAAGAATCGCCTAATTAATCTACATTTTGAACGCTTATTGCAAAATAAACGAGAAAATATAATTGAAATAACAAAATTATTTAGGAAAAATATTAAAATACGCACAAATTAACACAGCTGACCACTAATAAGTTGTAGAAAACATTTATATCACATGTTTCAAATCTAAAATTGCATTCCATTTGTTTTGTTAGTAAACAAATTAAACAAACTCCTCGGCTAGGTTTCCAACATTTTCAATTTCCTCATGTTTATTTTTTCTTTCCTGAAGAACATTCCACGCAAAATTAGGAAACTTTCAAAATAAGATGAAGGAAATATGTTAATCAGTCAAGTGATGGATTGACAACGAGTTTAAGGTACTCATTTTTATATATTAAGGTCTTAGCTTATCGATGGATTCAACCATGAATTTGTATCATGAATTGTGTTTGACTTACAGTGAAGTACAGTATTACACATATTGTTATATGCTCATCTTAAAATGCTTTGGTTTAATCCTAATTGGTGAATGTATTTCACGTTTACCAGTTCCGTTTCCTGATCCTGTTTCCTGAACCTCTGTTACATTATCTTCTTTCTCTAGCTCAAGACTCAAAGCTCAAACATCAGTGCAGTGAGCTCAATCTTTCAGTTTATTACTTTTTTATAATTTGGCTGCCGGAATTTTATTCAAATTGAAATACTTACGATGGCCTGCGTTGTAAAAAGAAGGAATCAGCAAATGGTATGGTTATACTTAAGAATAATATATGTATAGTTTATTGTTTGACTTTATTAATTTTGGTTTGTAATTCAGTCAATTCTTTTTCACCAAAGATCACCCCTTTTGACTTTATAGAGATAAAAAAAAGTAGCCCAGTTACTCAAGGTAGTAAAACCTGTGATGTAGTTATTATTATTTTCAAATAAAAGTTATGTGGGGAGCATGAATGTTTGGATTAGTTAGTAAGTCCACTACAGCATTTCATTTACAATAGTGCTCCAGTACTCTACTGCAAAACAGATGATACTGTCAAGAAAATTTAGCATTGGGTAAACAGCAAATGTGTTTTCCTGAATTCAGTGTAGTTTTTGTTTTATTCACTGGCTCAAATTGTAAGTTGTTTTATGACAAAGCTACAAATTCAAAATTTTGTTGTAGACCTTACTCCAGAAATAGGCTCCAACTTCAGCAAAAATTCATACATTGTTAACTTAATAGTTTTGGGCACACAATTTTCAGAAACACAATTTTGTATTTATGTGCAAAACCATACAATTAGATGCACCAAACAAAATGGCTAAACATTCAGTATTTTTTTTTATTTTAGAGTTTAAAATACTCAATTTTATTTAGAGCCTATTGGCCTTTTAAAAAATGTATTAAATATTTACTACGCCCTTAGTAGGCCTGCTGTTACATTTAAGCAGAATATCTGCGTTTAATAGGCCATCTGAGTTAGCACATTCATTTGTAGAATTAAATTGATGTCTAATTCTCTAAATTAGAACTTTTTTTTAATAGCCCAAATACATGGATATAAATGCTACTAAGTGAAGAATACTATTAGCTTCATATGGTATAGCAGGGCTGAAGTAAGATGATTAAGATTTGTCAGAAGCATCCCCAATGATTTAGAATCAATTGACTATTAACAATTTATATTCGTTTATGAAACCTTTCATAGTATTGTCATCTAAAAATATCAACTGTTTAAATATTAAATGTTAAGTTTGATAATAATTGAGCTTTTGACTTTATAGATCGGAAATATCTCCAGTCAACAAAACGGATGTACAAACATTAACATTGTTTATATTGAATCATTTTAAGAAAAAAACTACAATATTACCTGATATGGGTAAGGGTTTTAATCACACCTTGAAAATAAGAGGCAAAAAATTACTGAAATTAAGCTTACAATTAGTTTACTTTTAGGTTATTAGTTTTCAATCAAAAATCATTTGGCCATAGGGGCCTATTTCAAATCTATGATTGTGGCTTTATTTAATTGATATTTCATTTGTGTCATGTTAATATATCTTTCCGACACTCCAGATTTTAGGAGAAAATGCAGTTTAAGAGTAAGAGTCAATGCTCCAGTAACTGAAATAATAGAACATTTGGAGAAAATAACCTTATAATATCTATATATTTATTCGCTTATTTATGGTCTAAACCATTTTACAGTTAGTACAATGAAAAATGCTTGATTAGCTACAATATATATACATAAGCCAATATCAGTTGATAGCTCTTTTTTACAGAAATTCTCAATATTATATATTCCAATAAATAACAGTAAAACCAATAAACAACAACAGAAAGCAATAAATAACAATAAAAGCCATAATTGACAATAAAAAATAAAAAAATAAAAAAAAACAGCATTAGGCTAGATAACAATAACAAAATGCTCTAGAGATAATTAGTGTTTTATTTGAGTTATTTGTGATAATATTTAAGTAAGACATAAGATAAATGTTGTCAAACAACTAGTATAAGGAATTAAAATTATGTGAATTAGGTAGGAGGCCTATAGTAACAGATTTTTTAGGGAAAACCTCTATGAAGCCTAGTCTCATTTATATATTTGATTTTTAAAGTTCAGAGGGTCCTATGAAAGTTTAAATCCATCTGTAATAAGTGTTTTAATTTCATAGTAAACTTTTTAAATATTTCTTGAATAACTATTTTGCAATCTAAACAATTTTTGTACAGCTCAAAATTGAGTCTTAAATGGAAGTGCTAGGCTTATATCAACTTATGAGACAGCCTGCAAGA
This sequence comes from Stictocephala bisonia, assembly GCA_035578905.1. Classification (NCBI taxonomy): domain Eukaryota; kingdom Metazoa; phylum Arthropoda; class Insecta; order Hemiptera; family Membracidae; genus Stictocephala; species Stictocephala bisonia. The sequence continues at coordinate 75,964 of JAQJVL010002015.1, forward strand.
TAAAGATTGTTTTCCTCCTTCAACTCCAACATTAATTCAAGAATTACCCTCCATTAAATCAAATTCTTATCGTGTTTCACTGAAATTCCAAGCAGTGTGTAAACATAAAAATATGTAAAGTCTTAGTTCATTATTGTGGTAAATTATTTAAACAAATAATATATGGAACTCTATGTTTACCACACCAACGAATGACTGTACCAACCATTTTCGTGTGATAAGCAATAGCGTAACCAGGAAGTACATATAGGTGGGTCCAATATACCGAGGATTTTGGAGAGGGGGTGGAATACCCCTTAAGGGAATGGGGGTGAGATGGTCTCCTCCAGAAACATTTGGAAATTTTTATCCCATAAGTGCGTTTTCAAGCTATTTTATTTCTAATGTCAAATTTTGACTTCTAAAGGCCATAGTTATTTGGATATGTAATACACAAATTATAGGTGTATCAAAATAATATAGGCCTAATTTCATTTCTTTTTGAACAAGATAGGTCATACATTTCCTAATACTTTAATTGATTTGAATTCTTCCCTTTATTTCTTTTAAATAGGACTACAAATTTCATAAGTTATAAATAAGTGCATTTTAATATTTACTAAAATAAATTTGTACATTGTGTATTACAAGATTTGTAAATTTATACTAAAATATGGCTAATTAATTCAGATATGAGATTTATTTTCAGGATATACGTTTGCTCATTTATTATTTTATTTTTATTTAACCATAAGACGCCGATCGTCAAGATATGGGCGAATATGGATTTCGAATGAGTGTAGATGAGCGAATGTAGTCATTGTTACAAACTAAAGACGACTAGTCCTTAGATAGTGTCATTAATTAAGACCCCAATGACAAATTAACAGCCGGTGGTTATCAGCTGATCCCTCTCAAAATGTATTATGACTGATTGGGATCGAACTGAGAACCTTTAGCACATGAAGCTGGGATTGAACCAATTACGCCACCGACCAATTGTTATAAGTAATGCAGGTGAATTCACAAATCATAGAAAAAACCTCTGCACTTGATTCATGGCTGACAGAACATCCTACATGTACATGGCTGTATATACATTATGTATATACAGTTTAAGAATCCTACAAAGAAATTAACCAGACAACATTAAAAGGCTATCAACACTTGACAATCATTTAATACTGCATTAAACGCATTAATGTTCTCTATGTCAATGTTATTTCAGATTCTGAACAGTGAGAAGGAGAGTACTGCACTTGCACTGCGCTTATTTCAAGTCTAGAAGATGAATTCGGACAAATCATTGTTTCACTAACACAGCAAAACAATTAAATCTTTCGCTTTTCAGTAGCAAATATTTTAAAATATAATAATAAATATAAATAAAATTATAAATATAAATAATATTTGTTAAAAAATGTATAGATAAATAAATTACCTAAAAGTAAAGTTCATTTAGTACAAGACTCAGTGAAGATGAAATTGATCATAGAAATGAGCTGCTCTACTGTGATGGGAGTATAAAATCAACAAAGATTTATTAGCAAACTTTGCATTCACTGATGAGGCCAATTTCTTTTTAAATGGAACATCAAACCACTATAACTGTCGTAATTATAGCAATACAAGCCCCCATTGGATGGCTGAAAAACATAAATAGCATCCAAAGAAGTTAAATATTTTGGTGGATGATATTGTGAGGCTTGTGGTAGGGCCAATGTGGTAGTTAGCATTGCTACAAAACTAGATAATTCCTGCAATCCAACGTGTTTTCAGTTATAACTTCGAAAATGTTTAGTTTCAACAAGATGGAGCCCCATTACATAAAGGTGGATATGTAAAACTAGTTTTAGGACGATATCTTTCTACGAAAGTAGATTGGTAGAAGTAGAAGGGGAATAATAATATGTCAGTTCACCAGATTTGTCCCCTCACGAATACATCTTTTGTTGCTTCTTGAAATAAAACAGTTTTATAACAAAACCTTAAAACTAGGTGAGTTGAAAACCTGTGTTGTCAGAGAGTTTGAGAGTCTTACTTTAGAAGCATTAATCAATGTGATATCAGCATTCTACCATTAGTTGAAATATTGCCAGCTAACTGAAGGCAAGCAATTAAAAGTGTATTCCAACAGTTTTGATAAGTTGTTAAAGTAAAAAAAAAAAAATAATATTAAGTGAAAAAGCTCTAAGTGTCGTAATTTACCCTAGCAACTGCATTGACAAAGTGAGCATTACTAGAACTATTGAGCGTCTGCTATTTTGTAATGTTTCAATAATTGGAGGAAAGATATTTACCAACATTTTCCAATTAGGCCTAAATGGGCTTTTTTTTATGTACAACTCAGCTAATTTCTGTTCATGAATTTTTACTAATCTCTATTGGGACAGCCCCCATAAGTAGAAATCATGGCAAGACAGATAAAATAATAGTTGAAACGGCAAAAGCTTGGTTGTAAAATGTTATGTTTGATTCTTTTATTCGAATTTGTAAGAAAGTTGTAAGTCCGTCCCAGGATTTTCAGCACGCCTATATATAGTATTTTTATCTATATTATTTATTAAACTACAATAAAAAAAGTAAGTATACAATCTGTCTACTTCCAATAAATGCAATTATACTTCAAATAAGATCTCTTATTGTCAATACATTTACAAAAGTGCAAACGATTTTAATTTATTTTCTTTTATATTACCATTAGTATTTGTTTTGTTTGTCTTTCAGAGCCAGTTTATTATTGAAAATCCTGAACTAACAGTGAAGAACTCGATTGAATTTTTAAAAAAGATGACAGTTGCAATGATTTCTAGCATTTCTTCAGCGAGAAAAATCTTTCCAGAGTCAAGCTTTGAAACTCGAAGATTTATTGACTCAAAACTTAAAATACTGAAGGGAACAGATCGTGCACCTGGTTCAAGATCAGTGGTTGAGTGTATCAAGAATGCAATAAAATACATTGATTCAAATGATGTGAGTTATTTTTAACAGTAAATTGCTATATTTTTGTTCAGAAGTAAATTTTGACTGGTGGAATTCTATGTGAGACAAAACGTGAATGTAAAAACTTAATTCAGCAATTGTTTAAAAATATAATTTAAGGATTTGTCAAAAATTTGGTTTTCTGATTTATTAATAAATAGCTGTTACAGTTACAACATCTGGAGGAATGAAATATACAAATATCGGTCTCAAGCAGTGACAATAATTAATTGTAAAAACATAAACCTGTAGTAAAATATATATGAATTTTTCAACAAATTATATATGATATTATGATTATGAATTTTTCTTATTTTACTCTTTTGAAGGACTTATCCTATATCCTTATAGCAAGCTTCAGGATCAGGAATTCCTTAATCACTGCTTCCTTCAGTGCATATAATAACATGTTAACTGGGCGACACAAATGTCGCCTAGTTCCAAGATTTTGTCGCCCAGTGGAGGTGCCAAAAAATGTTTAGGGACAAAATCATCAATTTAAGTGATGTTCTTCAAAATTGAAAACAGTACTTTCTCAATGCTAACACACATGGGAGAAAGTAAAATTGAATAATATTAAAATCACGCTTAATCCATGTTTTGAGGCTTCAATATCACATTTTTCCAGGAAGAGCTTTATATAATTAATTGAAATAGGGGATTTCCTGTATTCAATATCTCGTGGAAATGTGTATTTGCCACCACCCCCCCCCCCTTATGTCGCCCAGTGAAAATCTGTTAAAATATGCTCTGGCTTCCTTCGTTAACTGATTTTGTGGCCCATCAACATAAATTTGATAATTACTAGATAATTCTAAATGTGATATTACAATATACCCAAATTTTGAGCCACATACTTTTAATAAATCTTTTCATTTTATCGATTCAAGATATTAGGCAGAGTTACAAAAACACATCCAATACCAATAATCTAACATTAACACTAATAATCTAACAAAATTCACACTACTCCCTCTAAGTGGGATTTGATATCTTCTATGGTTATTTAAAATGCTGTCAAAGGTATAAATAACTTTAAAGTCTTGACATGTATGAGATGTGAAATATGTTAAAAAGTATATTGTTACTACAATGTCAGTGATCAGTTATAGTGAATTAAATTTATCTCTCGTTCTTCCGGATCAACATTTTCTTTTTATTTCCTTCTTATACAAATAAAGAATGTTTAAATATGTTTGTCGAACACAATAAAAAAAACACACACACACACACACATGTAATTGTTTTCAGAAGCAATGTAATCTATATAGATAGGAAGATTTTTATCCATGTTGGTAGAACACTCTACTTGTCAGCAGACAGTGGGTCTGTTTATTAACTTATTTCTGATAATTTATTGAACATGTAAAAGTTTTGCAAAGTCAACAGACTTAGAGCTTGTTCTTGAACAGTATAATAAATATTATTTTATTTCTTTACTAGGGAACACCACTGTATGCTTCGAGTGCCAATCCTATCACTCGTTGCGCTTGGGACCCTTTGAAAGGTCAAAAGTTGCTAAGGAGCAAGTGCACTAGAAATATTAGTGGTTAAACTCTATTAAGTAAAATCATAATATAAGTAAATTTATTTACAGTAGCATATTCACTGCACTCAGGTTGCAACATAACATTCTCTGCAAAAAAATACATAACTTCCCAGAGTTTCATGAATCAATTTACTCAATCAACCAAACTTACTCTCTCTAATATTAAAAGATCTATAACCCTCTCAATACTATACACATTATTATTTACATTCCATCAGCTGTTATAATTTCATTAGCAACACTGTTTACATTTGAACAGCTGTTACTTTTTGACTAATTTAAATCTCTCTCTCCATCATATTCTTATGGCCAAAAAACGTACTATGAGGCCTTCCGGTGGCCTTCAGAGTAAATATATTGAACAATGTAGACCTTACTGCATAACTATGAAAAGGGGCAAATTTCTTACACCTCAGTCGAATTAAAATTGATCAAGAAATAAAGGAGGAGTTGCATTAACAAAAATTGGCTTCACATATAAATATAAGGATTTCATTACACCACATTTTGTTAATATAAACTGATTTATATAACAACTGAATCTATTTGTACAGGAAGAATCTGATTTTAAATGACTAAAACATATTTTCCATAGATATATACAGTGGGTGCGTGTAAGGTTTACACTCAAGTGGATTGATCATGATTCATGCATATAAGGTCAGCCCACAGTGGATGATGGATCTAAGATATTTTTTTACAGTCACATAAATAACTTAGTATATTGCATGTTTCAGCTTCATAAACTATTCTTAATAATTCAGAATGAGAACAATGGAGCCACTATCGAGGTGTACACCATTCACTTTACCTACAAGGAGGAGGAGATCAAATGCCACATCCAAATGACAAATGATGAGCAGGAGATGTAAGTTACCAATAATGTAATACATGTACAATGGTACTAAACCACCCACACACCCATACACGTACAATGGGACTCGCCCACCCATACACGTACAATGGTACTAACCCACCCGCCTACCCATAGACGTACAATGGTACTAACCCACCCATACACGTACAATGGGACTCGCCCACCCATACACGTACAATGGTACTAACCCATCCACCCACCAATACAAAGAAAGTGACCCACCAATACAATGTTACTAACCCACCCATACACGTACAATGGTACTAACCCACCCACCCACCCATACATGTAAAATGGTATTAACCCACCCACCCTTCCATACTCATGTAATAGTACTAACCCACCCATACATGTACAATGGTACTAACCTACCCATACACGTACAATGGTACAATGGAGGAGCTGAAATCGTCCAAACTTTTTAGTCATTTATGTAAGTAATTACTTAAAGTAACTTTTAAACCCTATTTTTAATATTTAAATTACTACTGTTCCAGATAGTTCTATGCTATTTTTTTTTTTTTTTTTTTTTTTTACTTCACTCGCCAGTTGACATGGGCCTACAGGCCTGTGCGTCAACTTTATTCAACGAGTGAAGTACCGACCGTTGGCTCAGTGGGGATTCGAACCTTGGACCTTGCCCTCAGCAGTCCGAAGCCTTTGCCAGCCACTGAGCCACCACGCCGGCAATATTTGCGGCTCGCCCACTTGCGACACTTCTAATAAATTAAACCAGCGTTATTGTTGTATTGGTAAAGATTGACAGCTGTCACTTGCAAGAGATGTGCCACTTGCGGCCCACCGAAGATTAACCTAATAATTACATTCAACTCTTTCTCGGCAGTAGTTAAAAATTGTATTAGTACATCTTACACTACAACATGCACACACATGCAAGATACATTATATCGTGACAGACAACATTCGTCATGTAACACTGTCTTACGTTACTATATTAGCGAAAAATTCCCTTTTAATTATAGGTTCGATCTAATACAAATAATATAGGTACATCCATCATAATAATTTATTTTATAAATATATAATTATCATAGGCTATATTTTATTGTTTAAAAAAATTATTTTTCACTTTCTCCTATGTATTAATCCACATGAAGATGTTAATTCATTAACAATTTAATTTAAATCAATGTATGATAAGCATCCAACTTTAGACTGTTGTGTTCCTTCAAACATTAACGCTCATTATTTAAAAAAAACTTCTACATCTCTAAAAGGTGGTCCAAAAAATGCATAGGCCTAAACGGCATTTCTGTTTCTTGGTTTTAATTCTATGGTAGTTTTGCATAATGAAATACTAAGATATTATCTCACTTTGTTTTGGTTTCTTTCAAATACTCGTAAAGATACAAATAGAAACCATTGTTGGGATTCCTTAACTTATCCCAACATTGCAAAAAATGGTACTCTTTATTACTAACGGAAGACTACAGGTATTTACCCTTCTTGAAAATACCAAGAATGGTGATATTTCTGTTCAAAAGCAGAGGTCTTTTTTTGCGAAAAATGAATAAAAATGAATAGTGTACTTTGTCACAATTCATTTTAAGCTTAACCAGTTCATCTCTATCTGCTGTGCTGTATGTGAAGGAAGTGTTTTACCAACTAGTAATAGCTCCTGCGTTATCATAGTGAAATTATAAACACTTTGTCATAATTGATTGCTTAGTTAAGGTTACAGATATTCCCTTTCATGAACTAAGAGATATAAAATTTGTTTGATTATTATTGATTGTTATTGAATTGAATGTCTATAGCTTTATGTATAGAGTAGTAGACAAACAAATAATTGTTCATTTTATAATATTATGAATAAGCCGTACTCAAATGGTACAGCAAAATAAAGGTTTACGTGCCTAGAATATAGCATTGTTACCAAAATATTTTTAGCCAAACCGGTGAAATATTGAATTAATGTTGAATTTCTTGGATATGGTATGATATAAACATTACTGATTATTGTCCCACAGCAAAGCACGGTAAACGTCTTGTAGTATAAATAACTATAAAACATAAACCACTTATTAACTCAATGCTTCAATTCTTGTCAACTCTCTATCTTTCTGTGGGACTTAAGGCTAGTATTACAAGTCATCCCTGTCAATATAATATGAAGATTTGGATAAGTTCTTAATATTTGAAAATCCAGTAACTCATAACCAATATTGGATAAGTTCCAAGCTGTGTAAGATAATCATAATTATCCTGGCAAATTTTACAAAAACAAATTTATTTAAGTCCATTTTGTAACGTTACAAATAGTCCAAGAGATTTTTTTAACAATTACAAATACTGAATACATAAATACACTATTATAACATTTACGAGTTTCAGTTTGTAGTTAGTTAGCATGATAACTCAACAAAATCAAGTCTGGGCCGTCCCTTCCTCCCGATCCCAAAGTAATAAATTAACCAATAATTAGGGGATCAGTTCAAATCGTGCCGCAAATGTCCGAAAAAATCCGGTTTGCCGCAAATGGGCAGGCCGTAAACAGGCGCACACCGTTCCAGATAAGTTATTTTTGATTAAAATGGGCTGCCACTACAAGTAGGTATGTTAGTTTAAGGTTTACAAGGAAGGAGATAAAAATTGTTTTCACACAGTTAATTTTTTATGGAGAAATTTGTACAACTGTACTGACTCATGACTTGAATTTGTAATTTGTACTTTCTACCTAAATTCTCTAATTGAGAATGGCTGCACTGGTATTGAAATCTTTTGCATTTTTGTTAATTTTTTAAATGTAACTGTTGATCTATGTATTTAAATTGTTTAGTTTTATAATTATAACTATGAACATTTTAAAGCATACTGTTCAATGGTATACCTCTGTGAGGTAATAAATAGTAATTCTAAAACTGTAATGGCATTATTAATTTAAAGTAATAAATAGAGTTCAAATGTCTGAAGATTATTGGAGAGTAAGATTTAATTCGTAATAAAAAATAAACCAGAGATTTTAGGGAAAAACCTCGTTTATTATATTTATTATACCTTTCTCTATTTTTGTACATAGTTTCCATTTTTATGTAAACATTGGTCATAACATTCTACAGGCCTTAGTTTATCCGTATATATCATACAATTCAGTATAGAATAGAATTTTTTACTTCAAATGATATAACATTTACATAGATAATTGTCATAGAATATACAAAATGTCAATGCTTTAAGTAATAGGATATTACGCAAACATACATATCATAGTCATTCATAATAAATTATTACTAAACTGCATATTGATATAACATTTTATGATGATATGTAAGTTTTATAGTTTGAAATACTGTATGTTCGAACACAAAAACAAACAAAAGAGGTTTATCGTAAAAAAATGTCAACAAGTTAATAAAATTAAAGATATTTTAACTAAACAATTAAATCTGAAGGTAATTCTGGCTCAAGTTATGGCATTAAGACCTCCCAATCAAATAAATCTATTAAACAGTAAAATGCGTTATTTGTTAAATTTTAGCCTTTAGTAAAAAAAATACATTACAACTGTCTTGTTGCTTAGTAAACATTTATTAATTACGTTACTAGTCATATATGAAGTAGACCTCTTGTATTTTGCATTAGAGTAGGATGGGTATTGAACTATGCCTAGCGTTGTAAAGATAGCGTAGTTGGTTCAATCCCAGCTTCATGTGCTAAAGGTTCTCAGTTCGATCCCAATCAGAGTAAATATATTTTGAGAAGGATCAGCTGATAATCACCGGCTGTTCATTTGTCATTAGGCTATTAATTAATGACACTTTCTAAGGAATAGTCAGCCTTACTTTGTAACAATGACTACATTCGCTCATCTACACTCATCACACTTATTCGAAATTCATATTCGCCCATATATTGACGATCGGCGTCTTATGAATAAATAAAAATAAATAAATAAATAAAAAATCTGCTTTTTAGTTTTAAATTTATCATTATTCTTAAAACAGTATTTACACAATTCAAAAATGAACAAATATGGAAGTGTCATTACATTGACTCCCTAAACAAATCTTTACAGTGTGTCTCAACTGGCACTTGTAAAACCTTTTTTTTTTAATTATGAATATTCTATGACATTTTTCCCAAGTACAACCCTCTCAAATCGATAAACCTTAAGTTAAGAGGCTCTGAAAGGTAGAAAAGTAAACATTTCTCAAAGCCCTTATGTCATCACAATTGGCCAAATTTTTTATTGAAAAGCATGATGAATTAAACTTTTTACTCAATATGAATAGAAAAATCTAATCTAATAGTTGACAAAAAATTTCTAAAACTTTAGTGCTTTTGATTCACTTACATTTGGTTGCAAATAATGGGGTTGATTAAAAAATGTTATTTGGATTTTATCTGTGTTCACTCTCAGTCCATTATTTTAAACCATTTATTTAGATTTTCCATACTGTTTTTTATGGTGGCGCAAGACCCTTGTCTGATCAAGACTGATGTATCATTAGCATACTGGACTTAACTTGATGAAACTGAATTGGGTAGGTCAGCTGCAAATAACAAAAAGAGCATAAGACCCAGAATCGATCCTTGGAGACAACCTGTTTGATTTATCTTTGTCAGAATCATAAATTGTTGGTTATATATTCAAACTTTTTGAAATCTTCTGTTGAATTGAGACTTGAAAAGATCACTTGTTTTTCCTCTTATGCAATAATTTTCCATTTTATTTAGAACATTTTTTCCATCCATTGCATTGAATGCCTTTGAAAGATCAGAAACAATTGCTCCAGTTGGAACTGTACTGTCAAAATTATTAAAAATAAAATCTACGTACATTTTATAAATGCATCTGTAGTTTATAGGCTTTCTCTAAATCTGAATTGCTCTTCATTTATTAAGTTGTTTTTTTTTTTTTTTTTTTTTTTTTAATGGGTGAAGTCTGTTTAAAATAATTCTTTCAAAAAGGTTTAAGAAAACTGAGACCCACTGAAAAGTGGGTCTAGAGTTTTAATGGTCAGTTATCATTGTCAAATGTGCAATGCTTAAATTACAGAACATTAAAATATCAAATGTAGCTGGTCTAAGTATAGTTAAAATCATCAGCATTTTAGATTATTGATTGAAAATACAAATGCAACTCTTTTGCGAAGACACTGTATAAATGTTGTCAATTTTACAGGCATTCAAATAACAGTAAAGATGTGCCAAATGAAATAATGCAACAAATTAAGACTTTGTTGTTTAACTTGGAGGATTACACAAATAAACTACCCCCCCTTCCAGAAAGTTGTGAATTAAAAATACATCTTCATTTAAGAGGTAATGTCAAAACAAGGATTTCCTATTTAAAGTAGCTGATATATGTTTAATTATTTTGTTACATTTTATTTATTTACAAAATTTTCAGTTTGATATCTTGAAAATGTTTGTTTCTGACCAAAACTAGTTCTTTAATAATAAATTTATTTTAAATGTTGTAATTATTTTTAGTGGTTGGTAGGCCTGGTTGGCCTTATTGGATGCTAGAAATTAGTGCTCTACATTTTAAGTTTTAAATATAAATATTTACTGTTTTAATTTACTTGGGACTGTGTCGGGGCTTGCAACGAATCATAACGGACCGTTTGCATGTTTCGTTGTCCAAACTATTCAACTGTATAGTTAATGTTGCACTGTAATTAACAACTGGGCAAGAGAATCAGTGTTCATGATGTGTCGTAAAGCTGCAGTTTTTGGTTCTGTGCATCGCTACTGCGTTGCTCTATCAGGGATACCACCCTTTCCGCTGGCAGCTGAATATCCCTGACTAACTGATGTAACAGTGTTGCACCTTGAGCGTCTAGGCAATTAGTCACGTTGGACAGCATTTCACTGCACCTGCGTACTCCACGCAACACACTACCACCACACCGAACTGCCGCTTCATTGTCACGGCTCCCTAAATTTGCGAGTTGGGTGTATTGAACATTATTGCATTGACTTTTCAACATGTATTGTATTGTTGAATTATTGTAAATAAATTTATTGTGTATATTAACACCTTGTTTGTAGTTAACTAGACACAACAGCTTTGTTACAATTTCATTAGTTCTGTTTTTATTTTAAATTTCAATCATGGGATTTCCTGATTTTAACCTGCTTGAAGATTGTGATCTAGAAAATAAGATGGTTAAATTATCCTCAGAATTAAACATTCTAGCTGTTAACAATCTTGAAGTTGATATTTATAATCTTACATATGAATTAGCAGATGCAGATTTTTGATGATTTTTTTTTGTAGAACGAAAAGCTATTATTGAAAAAAATATTGATCTGGATAGAGAATTAAATTTATTAATTGATCACTTTAATTCATCTAAATCACTTATGAAAATTGAAATGGATAATTCTTTTAAAATCCAAGATGATTCAGATTTTTATTCACCAAAAAAACAAACATTGTCACAGGTAATAGACAACAAAACATAGTTTATACAACAAGTCTTAGTCTAAGTAATACAATGCATATAGGGAACAAATCAATTCATTTACATAAAAAGTCTCGGATGCAATAGTATTCACCCTGTATCAAGAATGCTTTAAAGGTTTTTTTTGAATTTTTTTAAATCAGCAATTGACTTTAAATCGGAGGCAGAGCATTGTATAGTTTAATGCAATTAAACCGGACTTCTTTCTGAAAAAAAGATGTTTGGTGATGTGGATTATCTAAATAGTCATAATTTTGAAGTGAATTAGAGTGTATTTTATATAATTCAGAGTTAGTAAACAGATGAAAATTTCTGTTTAAAAAGGTGACTGATTCTAAAATATAGATCGATGAGAATGTTAACAAATTGTTCATGCGGAAGATGTTTCTACAAGATTTCCTAGCAGAGAGGCCACAAATGATGCGTAAGACTTTCTTTTGTAATCTAAAAATGTGTAGATTACTTAAACTTTGAGCTCCCCAGATTGCCACCACATAAGACAAGTGGGGTATACACACTCATACTACGCTGATAGCAGGACCCGCCTATGAATGAATAGCTCTTTGCTAATTCTGCTAGACACCAAGGCAATGTGGCTTGAGAAAACAAGCTTGCTGTCAATTGAAGCTTGTTTTGTTTTGACAGCAACATTAATTACCAACCCTAGGAATCCAACCTCTGAACTTGGCGTTATCTCTGAGTCACCTATAATGAAATTGTGATCTAGGTTAGAGTTTCAAAAGAACTAATGTGGAATCTAAACACTTTGGTCTTTTTGTGCATTGACAACAAGTTGGTTACTTGTTAACCACTGCAACAAAGCGCTACCATTTAAAAAGCATCTATTTCTGCTGCTGAACGATCTTGATTAGATACTAGTAACGATGTGTCATCCCCATATAGACATAAGTTGGCATGGTTCACACTGCCATTAATAAAAATCAAAAATAAAATATATCCTAATATGGACCCTTGGGGAAGGCCAGTAAGAATTGATTTCCGTTCTGATTGACAACTTTTTATTGAATAAAAACATATAACATGAAATGGCCCTTTACAATAGTTTTTTTTCATCATATTTCAAACGGGTGGTTTTCAATTACAGTCTTTAATTTAAATTTATATAATCCAACATTGATTTCATAATTGTCCAACCCGTTAACTGTTCTTTTTTTTCTTGTATGGCATGTCATGCTATATAAACTAACAAAATATATTAATAAAATCAACAAAAAGTAGTATAGAATTATAAATTAAATAACAACAGTATAAAATTTTTAATAAAATACTGGTCATTTGGTTTTAAAATATTGAAAGTTATGTACATTAAAATATAGTAAAACAGTATTCATTTTGTTTATCCAGTCCCAGTTTACAGCTATGTCACACATGTTACTCTCACATGCCTTCCATTTATACAGGTTGATAAGGGGAGCATTGTCCTAGCTACGAAGATGGTTGACTTACTCCCATTGTCGGTGGCCAGTGACGTGGCTGACATAGATGTCTCGGGACCATCTGATTGTCTCCGATATCATCAACCGCCTCATGACTCTGGCATACCGCTCTGGTATCTCCAGTCGTCTGAGGACGGCTTCATTGCGGAGGTCTCATGACCCCAGGGCCCCTACTACAAAGGCATCCAGGGTTACATCATACCCTTTCCGCCTCAGCTCGTCGGCCACCTCAGAGTACTTTTCCTTCTTGCCCCTCCTCGCATCAACCAGCGCACCAAAGCGATTTTCAAAAGGGATGGCTACGTCGACAATTGAAACTCGCCGTCTCCTCTCGTCCATCACCACAATGTCCGGCCGAATGTCAAACTGGTGGCATCCTGGGACCTTCCGGTTGACCGTCACCGACTGACCAGCCGTTGCAGGAATGACTCGCACAAGACGGTCCTGGATGGCATCGTGCCGTGGTTCAAAACGTGTGGGAGTGTCTCCACAACATCACCACACCTCCTGTCACCCCCCCGTACCGCCAGCGAGCACATCCCCTCAACAGCACTGTCCCAAGTCGAGCTCTAAAGATAAACCTCCTTTCGGCAAATCGCGTGTACCTACCCGAGCGCATAAAATGATTTGATATCTCGCTCCAGGAGGACACGTCGACCACCTTTCCCTGGTCAGACTTCTTCAGCAGCCGGTTCCTATACTGTCGAGTCACTGCACCCCTAAGCTTTCTGTTGAGAAGATGACGGGCTGATTCTGGTACTCGAACGGGAGCTGCTTGTTCCTGAGCTCTTGCCCCTGGAAGTTCCACTTGGAATTCTCCCAGAGGCTCACCTCCAGCGAGCTCCCACCCTCTGTAGTCTGCGGCAGGCATTGCGAGCATTGGTCCATTATGAACCAATGTCACCACCATCGCGGCCGAACTCCCCATCCAGACGTCCCGACAGGTAGTCCGCCACGTCGGACTGAGTTGGAGGTCGTCTAATTCGTCGCTGCACCACCGTTCCCAGAACAGCATTCGCCACCTCCTGGACAACAATATCCAAACAGGTGAGCAGCCTGAAAGCTTGCACTATAGACGCTACGTCCACCTGGTCCGCCAAAGGGATGAGCCCAGCCCCACCCTCCGCCGGACCAAGGTACACTGACTTCTCATGAATCCAAAACTATCCAAGTATGGAATCTTCACAATCTTATGGTGACCCACAAGAAAAGAATAGAACCAGTAGAGGGCAACACCCCTAATACCCGCGTTCTCCAGTTTTCCCAGAAGAAGTATATGGTTGACCAATTCAAAAGCTCTACTCAGATCGAAAAAAAGTCCAATAGTATGCATTCTACTTGTTCAAATTCGTGACAACTTGTGATATGAAGTTGTACATGGCATCAACAGTTGACAGGCCTGGTCTGAAACCAAACTGTGCTGGAATTTAAATCTTATTTGTTGACAAATAGGGCAGAAGAGGTTTGAGCATGAGTTTCTCCAACACTTTAGAGAAGGATGACAAGATGGAAACAGGTCTATAGTTTACACAGTCACTTTGATCACCAGTTTTATAATAGGTGTTACAGTTGCCTGTTGTAAAGAAGAGGGGTAAAACTAGAGGTGAACGAAGAATGAACAAGGTGTGTCAGGGGAGAAGCAAATTCTTTTGCACATTTTTCAAGAGATTTGATGACAATCCATCAACACGCGAAGAACAGCTAGAAGACAAAGACGCTATTACTTTTACTACTTTCTCTTCTGTAGCAGGCGATATAAAGAAAGAATGAGTCACCCGATTTGTAGTAATGGAAGGTGGCGTAGATTTATTGATACCTAATCGATCGCTAATATCGGTAAAGAAAGTGTTGAAATGGTTGGCAACCATTTGTGGATCAATGATCGATTTGTTAAGATCATTTTTCACATGTATTTGTTTAAATGGTTTGCAAGAATGTTCAGGTCTCAAGTCATTAATCACTTCCCATACCCCCTTAATCTTATTTTTGGAGGAATTAAGGTGGTCCATAACTCTATGTGCTTTTGACAGAATGGAAGACTTAAATTGTTTTCAGAGTTCAAGATAAGATCATTTTAGATGGTGTTTGGAATTTTTATCAAGGAAAATCTTAACACTTCCAAGCCTATACATTTTTGAAATTTGTAAATATTATACTAAAAATAAAAATAAATTTGGCAATCCTTATAATTCAAATTATAACACAAGACAGAATTATATATACTACTCATTCCACAGCACCAGTAAATTTGAGAGGTCTACTTATTACACAACATGCAGAATAATAAATAAGTTCATCAAAGAAAATACAATCATCAATTTTGATGAATCAATTTTAAGGAAGGTCAAGAGGCTTTTGATGGATAGCGCTTTTTATTCAATAGAAGAGTTAATGAATGCTGAAATAGGGCCATTATTTTAAACTCTGTACTTACTAGGACTAATTAACAGATTTTTAGCATATTATTATTGATTAAGTATTGTTCCAGATGGACGTATCATTAATGACAATTCCTATGTACATCATTGTATTCTAATTGTAAATAAACTTCTTATGTCTTACATCTCATATTGTCAGATGATGTGGGTAAACTATTAAGGGATGGCAACTCGAAAAACGCTTTAACTGGCTCAGTCATTGGTATGAAATCCAAGACTGCTTTTATAGACCCAAGAAAAGCATTTCAAGCTTATCATTTCCACGTTTATTAAGGTGCCTTCCATCCCGAGCAAGATGGTGCCTCAGTATTGTACAGTTTGGCTCAACATATACAATATTAAAATTACTACACATTAATTCTAACTAATCATTAAAATTAAATGAGAACTTATAAGTAAGATCCTGTCTAATTAAAATACTATTTACAAAGATAATAGTGTTTGGAAAATAGTTTTTGGCCGTATACAAAAGGTCAGCCATGGAGTGCCTCTTTTATCCCATAGCCACCATTATATCCAAACCCTTCCCATGAATCCCTGCTTAAAATTATTGGTGCCAACATGAAAGTATATAACAGCCAGATCAAAATTTACATAATGCAAGAGTCTCCTTTTTATATCGAGAATTTTCCTACCAGGGCAACACTCAACATATGCTCCCTTCTTAAGACTCATTCGACTAGCATGACGAATGAGAGAGTCACCAATCAGCAAGACATCGCTCTTAAATTTATTCAGACCTTCAACAGGAGGGGGAACTGTAGCCAATTTTTATACATTTGTCCGAGGGAGGGAATTCCTCGTGAGCATTTACAACAGCTCTGTCAACAACTGGATCTTTTAAAATCTTGTCTTCAACAATAAAATTATTTTTCAGTTTATTTAAGGTGCGTTTTTTATATTTTTTACTACCCGTTGAAGTGTACTTAGATTTTACAATGGCAGGTCTAGCCTCTGGTTCATTATAACAAGTCACAGTACTACAGTAAGATTCATTTCTTATAACTATATTGTTGTCTGGATTAGAAGATTATTCAGTTTGTAAGGCATTAAACATATTCATACTCTCAATATTTTTACCACTTACTCTATCAAACAAACAACTCAAACTTGCTACAGTATTTTTTTACATATTTTTTTACTATTTTTCTTCTTGGATTTCACTTGTTTTCATTTATATGTAGGTAGATTAGAATCTATAGGATTAGGCTCTAAAACATTTACTTTGTACCCAGATATCAGGTTCACACTAGACAAGTTAGATGAACATAAAATTACATTATGGTACCAATAAAAAAAAGTTAAGTTAGACGTGCTAGCTCTGCTACAAAAGCCTGTATTTATGTATGCCTTAACTTGGCATACATAAATACATTTATACCACACTCAAAATCATTATTTTGTTTACTACATTCAAGTTCTATACAAGTGTACGTTGTAAGATAAAGCTTTTCTAAGGTATTTTTAGTTAACTTAATATTATAATTAATTAATGAGTCAAGGTGAAAAGCTGTCTTATTATTCCTATCCAAAAACAACAAACTCTAGTGAGATCCAGAATCCTGCTTACTGCAGTCAATGTTATTACCTACGAAAAACACTCCATAATTATATGTGTTAAATGACATTTGGTCTATGAGTGACATGACTTCCTCACTGCTACTAAATCTCACAATCTGAGAGTGAGAGGGGCCAAAAAACAAAGTTTTTGATAGCAAACTAGTATCACTATTATTGAAGGCTTTAAAATACGAAACAAAGATACTACGAGTATCATTAACCCATCTAGCAGAATTCCAGGATTTATCTACAGCTAATTTAAATTAACATTTAAAGCTTCCTTGCTTATTAACTAATTTAATAATTTTTGTATTACACTCATCAACTTTTATACTAAGGTTATTAATAAGCTCATTTTTATCAAAAATTATGGATTTCAAAGATTCATTTTGAATAACTATAGATTCTAACTTATTTTTAAGTGTTGCTATGTTAGACTTCAAATATTTACTGTCATGAATAAGGGAATCTTTTTCTTCTAAAAGAATGTCCTGTAGAATGAGATATTCATTTAAAATTGATATTTTCCGGGATTTTTCCTCCTCAAGCTTGGTTTCAAGATCCAAGATTTCCTGTCCTTGATTGTGGACGAGGCCTCCAAATTAGAGCTTCTGGCTTCAGCATCATCCAGAGCTTCAACCAGTTGTGCAATTGAGCCCTCCATATGCGTTGTTTCAATTTGGGGATGATAAGCTCTAATTTTAGTTAAGTCTGTAAAAGATTAGAGACATATCAATAGATGAAACACCAAGATTTACAGTGTTTGCAATTATTTCTTCCACTGATCGTGCCTCGCCCTTGGACTTTGCACGGGTTGCCACCATTGTATCAATGAAATAACAAGAAGAATTAAATTAGATGAGTGCCTACTATGTAATGACGCACAATTAATTCTGGGTCGTACAGAGATAGTATCAAGAAGATGTAGGCATTGATAGATGACGAGCTGTCAGATAGCGTGGGAATGGTGAGAGACAAACCAACGACAGTTGGGTAGACTATTCTCGATACTGTGGTAGCACTGCTTTCAGGCCTGACATCAGCATCAAAGACACCTCACCACTTGGATAAGTGAGTGAGTTGAGACGGCACACTGTAACCCTTGATATAGGTAGATGCTATTGTTGAAGAGAAAGAATCCCTTGCATGGGAACTGTCTAATGTGAAAGATACTTTGTGTGATCTAAAAATTAAATATAATAATGCAATCTCTGAAAACAAACCTATGAAATCTATAGTTGCAGATTTGGATTCTGGTGTTTCCAAAAGCTGTACGGACAAAGTTGTCAAAGAAAATAACGATCTAAAAGACAAGATCTCATTTAGTCATTTTAATGTTGCTACACTTCAAGACCAGTTAAACAACCTTGTAGATAAGAACACTGATATGTCCTCTAAGCTTAACCAATACACTGTACAACTTAAGGAATTGCAATCTAAATCCTGGAGTACTGATAGATGGTTAGATGACAACATACTTAAAGCTTTACGTAAGTTTAAAACTATCAAAGTAAGCTTACTTTGATAGTTTTATGAATCATCCCTCTGCTATCACTAGCAAAGCATTATTCGTAGGGCTATCTATCAGTGAGTTCCTTAAGAACGGCCAGAAAGACGATATAGATAGTCAAATCCATGAACTAGATCTTAAGTATTATAACTATGTATTCTGTTGTGTATGTAACAGCAGCCAGCCGGACAGAGAGGACAGTGCTACTCACTGAGCCTTTTATTCCTTGACATGACAAATCACTGCAAGTTATCAACTGCGTCATTCCTCTGCTGTGACTTTAGTAACTAGTGGCATCCCCCAGGGGTCTATACTCGGCCCAATTCTGTTTTTAATTTTTATTAACAATCTTCCACTGACAGTAAAAACTACCCAAGTTTGCCTTTTTGCTGATGACACTTCTCTCTCATTGTTCGCTCCTTCTCGAGAACAATTAGAAATCAATGCTCTTCTGGAATAAAATAATATCCTTCTTTCTTTATTTTGACCATCATTCACTTCAAGTCATTTCATTAAAGTCGCACCTCATTAAATTTTACCTTAGTTAAAATTTGTCTAATTTTGACTTTGGGTTCAGTTCAGGTTCAGACACAGAACTAGAATCATCGGAGACTGTGAAATTCCTAGCTCTAACTCTAAACGATAAATTGAGTTTTTATCCCCATATTATGAATGTATCCAATAAAATGAGCACTGGAATCTTCATATTGAGGAATCTCGCCCTGAGGACTGTGGGCCCTGAGGTCCTACTTACTGCCCACTACGGATAGCTGTATCCACACCTTATATATGCAGTTCCCGTGTGGGGTGGGAAAACTTATATATGCAGAACACCCAGCTCAATTCTGGAGCGGTGTTCTTGAGTGACTAGGGTGTTCTGTAGTGGCCTACCCAAGAATCCCAGGCCTATTCTAGATGATTTTTCCTATTTAGATAAAAAATCATAAATAACTTAAAAATTTCAACAAACACCCTTTTTAAAATTATTTGTTATAAATATATAATTTTGCAAATGTATCAGTACGCAAGTAATACACTTGAAGGAAACTATTGGAAATTGTTATAAAATTACCCATGTTATTGTTAGATATGCATCACAAAAAATACAAATAACAATATATTGGCTTAGCCCAAATGTTAATATATAAAATATATATAATAATAATAAATGGTAAAATGAATTATTCACCGTACACTAATTTCACACAATAACACTAAAAAGTAACAACTACTGAGACTACAAACAAAATAAACAATACTAAAACACGGTTATGTTATGATAGAACTGACTTCATTTGTTTACATCCACTAGTTTGCTACAATCCCGAGACACAGACGTTTCCTATAGAGTGACGTTTCAGCGCCATGAGAATTTCATCGTCTTCAGTCTTTACACGATCACCAGCACTATATAAAATGCGATATTTACATTTCTGACCAATTCATAGGATAGAAAATTTTATAATCTATCTTTCTATATTTACTTAAAATTAAAGCAAAAATAATTATGCATAAATAGAGTTTTAAAAAGTCGATCACATCAGTCTTTAGGTCTTTTCACCTTAAATCACCGGACAGATCTCATCGGCTCTTGGGACTCTTTGTAACAAACCATGGTGTCAATGTCAGCGGCTCTCGGGTATTTTCGCATTAATTTACAAGGCTGATCTCATTGGCTCTTGGTACCCAAAGGGTTAAGTTAGATAAGGGAGACTACTGTAATTACAAATAATCTCCCTACTTGTAATTTAGGGAGACTAAGCACTTCACCAAATTTAGAAAAACTTACAGGTGAGGTCCACCAAAAACTGATGAAAGAAACAAGCAAAGTCTCATCGGTGAGATATCATAGGCAGAGTTCTCCTACGACTAATAGGCAAAACAATTGGGTTTGGAGGCATAGTAAAGCTAGTGTGTAAACATAGAATTGAATTGGTAAAATACAACTGATCATGTCCCAAACAGTTAGTGGTTCATTGTGACCATTGTAACATAATTTAATTTTTTACAGTAGTAGCTCTGTAAGAGTGGGATATTTCGAGAGAGCTGCGCTGCAAGTCTAGGAAATCAAGGAATATTTTGAGAGAGCTGCGCTGCAAGTCTAGGAAATCAAGGAATATTTTGAGAGAGCTGCGCTTAAAGTCTAGGAAATCAAGGAATATTTTGAGAGAGCTGCGCTGCAAGTCTAGGAAATCAAGGAATATTTTGAGAGAGCTGCGCTGCAAGTCTAGGAAATCAAGGAATATCCTCAGGAATACATGAGGATCTACAGGATAAACAAATTTGTTGTCACTTTTAAATTTAATGAAGGCAAGCAATTCTAGTTTGGCGTTGCTTATTATTTCTCATTTACAATGTCTCCTTTTCAGATCGCATAGATTTGATACTGCCACCATTGTTTGAGAAATTGGACTCCCATGACCTAAATTTTCCTCCTAATGTTCAGACCCTCAAGCTTGGCCATGCTGATTCTAAATTGACAGCTTTTGGTGTATTTTCTAAAAGTGCTCTCCTATCCATGGTAATTTTTTTATTTTTAGTTCAGATTTGTTAATTAAAAAATATAAGCTTCTTACTTAGAGGATTTTAAAGATCAAACCATTTAATCTTTACCAGATATTAATATGTTGTCTAAAATTATGCCAAATAATACAGGGTGTAACAAAAAAGTGCACTGGCTATACATCTTAAGATTCTACCCAAAAAAATAAGCAAAAATGTAGTGTAACAATTATTGTAGTACCATTGTATGTATATGGGTGAGCCAGTACCACTGTACATGTATGGGTGAGCGGGCGGGTCACTACCATTATATGTGTAGGGATGAGCCAGTACCACTGTACATGTATGGGTGAGCGGGCGGGTTACTACTATTGAAATTCTGCTTAGTTTAGTGTCAGTCGGCCATTTTGTGAGTTTTGCAGAATTAACTATATCCTTACAATAGTTTAACATATTGATTGTAAACTTGGTAAAACTAAAGTCTATACTTAGTGCTTTTGTGGTATAGAATTTGATGTTTTTACAGTTACAAAATGGTGATTGATTGTATTATTCAAAGCTAAATAAATTTAAAATGGTACTATTTAGAAAAAAATTAATAGAATAAAAAACATAGGCATACAAATTTTAAAAACAGGTTAGGGAATAACTTGTAATTGATATTGTTATATTTACAGAATTTACTTATTCAACATTTCCATCGCTACACATTATTATTTAATATCTAAAGCATTGTAATTTTTGAAAACAAACTAACTTACCTAAAAATGTTAAAGCAATTTTAAATCAATTTTACAATTATAATGGTTCCTGGATTATAAATTGGTTAAAAATTGACTTAAATACTGAATGGTTCATTACTAGTTCCCATAGTGACTTAGCACTTTTGAACGGAATTGGATCAGCTGTTTTTTGGATTACAATTAAAACATATGGTTATTTGTTTGTCTCATCTTTAGACAAAGGCAGAAACATTTTAAGTTAAAATGAAGGTTAGTAGGTTTCTTGCAAAATACAAAAATATATTTGTTGATCTGTGTACTGTGTACTTGTGTGTAGTATTTTTTATTCCCCTAAAGGTTGTTATGCTTTTGTTCTACCTTTACTTTACTCTTCAATGAGATTCTCCATCAGCTATAATGCATTGTTGTATTCGGCGCACCATTGACTCCCTTACTTACTAGAA
The DNA here is from genome assembly GCA_035578905.1 of Stictocephala bisonia. Taxonomy (NCBI): domain Eukaryota; kingdom Metazoa; phylum Arthropoda; class Insecta; order Hemiptera; family Membracidae; genus Stictocephala; species Stictocephala bisonia. The sequence continues at coordinate 98,438 of JAQJVL010002015.1, forward strand.
TATTCCTGGGAAAGCCTTAATTTGGTTATATTCGTCTACAATGCCATTTTGTAGCTCTTCAATAGTCTTCACTGGATTTTTGTACACAGTGGACTTGAGGTCCGGTGATCTGGCAGGCCTTGCTTTTAGTCCACTATGTCCCATCCACTTTATTCTAAATTGACATTCAAATAATTCCTCAATCCTATGCTAAAATGAGACGGAGCCCCATCACGCATATACCACATTTGATGTCTTATGTTCAATTGCAAATCATCTCTTTGTAGAAAGTTAATGTAACTAGTACCATTTATTCTAGGAGATAAGAACACTGGACGAACAAACTTATCGCCAATCGTACCAGTTCACAAATTTAAGGAAAAATTATGCTGATGTCTGTTAGGTTTTACCTTATCTGGATTTTCTGCTCAAGTGTGGTTTTTATGGAAATCAATGACTCAGCTCCTACAGAATTCAGCTTCGTCTGTGAATAATACTAAAGGCAAAAACAAAGGGTAACGTTCACATTTGCTACTTCTCTTTGGAAAATCATCTGTAAGCAGAGCTTGGACATGCTAGATGTGATAGGGGTAAAGTTGTTGGCTTCTCAATTACTCCAAACTGACTTGTGACACCCAGCATAACACTAATTTCTCTTGTACTTACTTTAGGATCTTCATTTACCACTTATATAGCTTGCTCCTCTACATCAAGTGTTATTGTGGTTTGAAGCCTCCCACAGTCATAATGTGATGCTGCTACCAAGTATCCAGTTTCTCTAACGGGAGAATTGATTCAAAATAACTTTGACTTATTTGGTAGATATCTCTTTGGAAACCTTTCAGAATATAAGTGACGAGCTTTAACGTGATTGCAATTAGAAAGGCGCTAAAAATGCATGTACATGAGATGTATATAAGCCATCTCTTGAAAAAGAATATTTGTGTGGAATTTTTAAATAGGAAAATAATCTACTGCACAATGTACGAATCAATACTTCAACCTTTGCCTAATGATGAGACAAAAAATAACCATATGTTTTAGTTGTTGTCCAAAAAACAGCTGATCCAATTTTGTTAAAAAGTGCTAAGTCACTATGGGAACTAGTAATGAATCATAGAGTATTTAGTCAATTGTTAACCGATTTTAACAATCCAGGAACCATTATAATTAATTGTAAAATTGATTTAAAATTACTTTAACATTTTTAGGTAGTTAGTGATGTTACCAAAAATTACAATGCTATGTATAGTAATGGAAGAGTTAAAATGAAAATGTGTATTCTGTGAATCATAAAAATAGCAATTTTTAAAGTTATTTTCCAACTGGTTTTTAAAATTTGGATACCTGTTTTTCTTTTCTATTACATTGATTTTTTTCTAAATATTACTGTTTTTAACCCCTTGCACTCTTGGAAAATTTGTCTGTTCTATCCATCAGCTCTTGTATCCAGCGTTACTGGCTATCTGTAATTTCCTTTACAGCTCTTGTAAGAAACTGCACAGTCATGCTGGCTACATGCCATTTTCCTCTAACCCTCTTGTATCCAGTATCACTGGATATTGTTATGCAAGGTTTATTTAATTTTTTGTTAGTTTCTACTGTAACTAGTACGTGGTGTGACCTGTGTTTGTTCCTCAGAACTATTATAAGAATCAAAACAAATATTTTTTTAAGATAGTTCGGTTGACATTAGGGACAACTGATTTCTGCTCACAGCGCTGGCTGTATATCTGACTGCGAAACACAGACACTCGACCCCTATCCCTCTGTATAACTGCAGAAAGTCGTTGAAGCGCAATCCTGTGGGTGCGGGTGCTGTTTCTCGCTGCATGTGTGCATAGTAATTGGATTGTAATATAACATGCGGGTAAAAGTACAACCACAAGTTGAGTATATAAAATTAATCGATTTTGTAAATTGTGTGATATTGAAAAGCATAAGATGCCAAACAGGACATTGTATCTGTTGTCGTGTTAAAATAAAAACAAACTTATAACATTAACTATTTAAAATCAAATTTGCAGTAAAATTATGTAATTTAAAATAACTAATGAGCAAGACCAGTCCTGTGACGATTTGTTTTTAAATTTGGGAATAATCAGGAAAATAGTTTCTTAATTCTGCATGTACCAAGAAATCCCAAAATCGCATCTTTGAGAGATGTATTTTTAACTATAAACATAATTTTAATGAAAGAACTACTTGGGAGGTGTTTAATAGTTGATATAAAGTCATTGAAATAAAAAAAATCAATAATTTTGTACCAAACAGCCCTAATAATAAAATTTGGTTATATTGATAAATAAAATTAGCTTTACTAGCTAAAAATTGAATGCAACAGAAGAATTACATATATATTTAGCACAACAAGAAAATCCAGTGAACATATTGAACACACAAATCAATTATACAAACCCAATTTTTGATAAGATTCGAAACATTCAAAATTACAATTAAAAAAATATCACCAACTTATCCATATTCATCAATATTTATAAAAACCACATATTTACAATCTTATTTAAAGAATTATTATATACTTAATTTAATTATTTAATTTACACTTGAAAATGACCATAAAGTTGAAACATGTTGTGTGAATCAATTTTAATAAAAAATGTTAAGGGTACTCAGTTCAAATTTTATTACATCCTAATATATATATATATATATATCCTATGGTAAGAGTTTACTTAAAAATAATTTAATAATACTAAAAAATTTTCTAGCACAGTAAGTTTTAATTGCAATAAAATAAACAAACGAAATAATGAAAAAAAAATTAAAATTAGGTTTGTAGTACTAGTATACCATTTAACTCCTTACCGGCTTTTGTCGAGTTAACTCGAAGGCAGCTGCACGCTAAATAATGGCCGTTGATGAGTAAACTCAGCACACGCGTCTGCCCCGATTTATTTAATTATCTGTCGAGTTAGCTCGACATAGATTGCTGGTTTGCTGCTAAATGGTGTTTGCATTTACTTTAGTCCCACTCTGAATATTTCTTATAATTGACGAGAGCTGTTTTTATTCCATTTATATTTCCACGTCCTTGACCGCCTTTCCATAGTCAGCTGCTCGCTCATGTGACCCAGGGAGCAGTTTTTTTTTTTACATCGTATTGTTTATATTAGTGAACTGTAATTATTGTGCTTGTATATAATGAGTTACTTTATTATATATAATTTTTTTAATTTTATTTTGTGGTATTGTTGTTGCTGGTTTTTTAAAAATTTTAGTTGGAATATTAGTGTAATGGAATATTGGAAAATCAACAAAATTGTAAGTTTGTCTAATTCACATAGTTATAAAATAAGTTTTTTTTAATTTTTATTAGCGGTTTTAGTTGTTTTAAAAATATAACAAATCAGATTAGAAAATTAAAAAATAAGCACTTTTTAAAGAAAAAACCTCAAATTTAACAACCGTTTAAGGGATTAAATATCCAGACCATTAATTGTCCATTTAAACAGTTTTACAAATGTAATAGTAAACCAACACTAGAGTGCATGTGCATCAGGTGACCAAATAGCAGAGCTGTAGAGGAAAATAGAGTTAGCCAGTAATGCTGGATATGAGAACTGACAGACAGGCAGCCGACACTTTTAACTAGACTGGTACAGGAAAACACCATACTGGATATTAGAGTTCAAAGGCTTAAGTTATTTAGCTTTCAAATGAAATCAATCGCCATTTTGAAACGGTAAACATTTCTAATTGTACACAACAAATACACTGGGTATAAACTTTAGTTCTACCAAGTTTCAAACTTGTAACTATGTTAAACTGTTGTAAAGATAGAGTTAATTCCATAAAACTCACAAAATGGCTGACTGACGCTAAACGGATTGAAATTTCAATATAACCAGTGCATGTTTTTTGTTACATCCAAATAAGTTCAATGTATGAAAGGTTATTGTTAGTTAACCCTTATTAGGTCGCATCAAGTATTTAACTAACATCAATGTCACTGTACGTATATGGGTGGTTGCTGTGGGGAGGATAGTTGAAATAGAACATCATGTTTTGGCCTACTGGTAGTAAAATTGCATGTCTACAATAGGCCTGTCGACTTCCCATCGATGACATGGTGTATTGGGAAACACCATCTTAAAAGTGACTTCAAAAGGGGCGTTTCACTACAAATTAAGTCACGTGGTGTACAAAAGACTGCAAATTATTAATCTAGTGGTTACTACGAATATTAATTAGATACAGTGTTTTCTATACTACAGGAATGTAATAAAACATGTGAATTATATATGACATTTAATGAAAAACAAGTGTATTATTTGATATTTATAGAGCATGCTACTTACCAAATAAGTATATTTGGTTGCATACAGTAAAAAGGACTGCATTTATTTTATTTCCTTAAAACTTTGTCTATAAATTTCAAAGCACTTTATATTGAGGAGCCTCTTTATACAAGGAGGGCTGTTGTATGCATAGAATTTAGCAAATAATTTTGTAATATTTTTAAATTTACAACTTTTTTTCACCAACTTTTCAGATCACGTGGTGTACAAACAATAGTGCCGGAAACATGTATATACTTACTACTACTTAAAACTGAATCAGCTGTCAATTAGTGTGTCTTGTATACAAGGATATAGAGTAGGATGTGCTAGAAAAGCGGGCTGTGGAGATCAGATATGTTTCGTAATTTCTAAAATCAGTTCTTTGCGTTTGTTTGTAGACCACGCGACTCATTAAAGATTAATAGAAATAAATACTCAATGGTCAGTTTTGAAACTCATTTGATCTAAAACTGAAACAAATATCCACTTATAAAACTGAGCTGTGATTAATGTCACTAATTATTTTTATTTTAGGTTAAGTTAAATGGCACTTGGCCAGTGCATAGTATAATAGGAGAGATAGGGTATTGGCAAACTTACCTGAGAAGATACCAGAACGTTTTATATTTGTTCTGTTAATAAATTTTTATCAGCTACATATTTTTGAAAATCTACAAAATTCTTTTGCTGTCTCTTTGTTACAACTTTTCCCCTGAATATCAAGTTTCTTATTCTGTGTCTTTTTTAGAAATCTTGTTAACCAACTACTAAATAAATCAAACTCCTCTAAGCCTAACGAGGTGTAAAATTCCAGTGTATTTGTTAAACAAGTAAGTCCATTCACAAGATTTCCTAGTGCATTGCTAACCAGTTGAGTGGTTTAACAACTGTTAGCTGTTGTTAATAGAATTTACATTATATTACACTTATATTACATTAATATGTAACAGCAAAGTGCTTGGCCAACAGTAGTTATATCCGAATGTATAAGCCAAGCAACCTTAAACAACTGTGACATGGATGAAAAATTGTTAGTTTAGTAATATTGGCCAATCCAACATAAGAAGAAATAAAAAAATACACTGCTCTATCTATAGAGTCAATATTTTTATCGCTATGTGAGCTTAATCGTATATTATGTATACAATTATCTAAAATCAATACGTTGCAGCAAAGACTGAGGCAAGTAGTTGCAGGATCAAAGAAAAAATCGTATAGTTCATTTTATTTCGAGAATAAGCTGGCAATAATACAGAATGGCCGTCCTTGTCAACCACTAAAAATTGTACATGTAAAGTATCTGAAAAATCACAATCTTTTTTCTACTCCACTATTTCTAATTATAAGTATCATAGCTAATAATTATATAATAGCTTATATAATGAACAGACAGTTTGTGTGTTTTCTTCAACATAGCTTTTTAAAAATTCATCTTCAGTCCAAATTGCTTTAGAATCTAACTGCAATTCCATGACCTTTAGTCACATCTTTTAGGATAAGAATACTAATGAAATATTTTCTTGCTGAACTGATTATATGTTCATATATACATCATTTCACATAATTTCAGCAAGAGAGTTAAATGTTTCAAAAGTTTGTTATCTCTGAAGATGTGATGAAAGGTCACAAAATCACAATTGGATTCTAAAGCGTTTTGTACTGAATACAGATTTTTACATCCTGTACATCCAAACCTTTAATAATATTTAAATTTAGTTTGGAGGATCTAATGGACACATAATTTTCCATTAAATTTATTTTCTGTAATGAAATCTTTTTGCAAATACTTTTACAAAGAATTTATGATGGTGATAAAGTTATATTATTCTTTTTATCTCAATTGAAATGTTTTTTTTCTACAGGAAGAACACGAAGAAGATAATATGGAAGTGTGTGCAAATTCACCGTGTGGACCTAACAAAAAATACTATAGTAGTCCACTTCCTATTTGTAATGGTAAGTTAGACTGGTAACTTCCAGAGACTACCACAAATGTTGAGCTTATGGCAGATATTTTTAATTTATTTTCCGATGTCCTTTCAAAATTTGTTAACAAATTTTTGTTAAATTATATAGAATGATTTACTGTGTCACATAGTATCTAAAATGTATTAGTTTGTTAACATTAACTTGTTAAATTAAATGTTGTAAAAACAATGTTAACATTTTGGTTAATAGCCATTCTTTTATTAACTCTCTTCTGTGATGGGCTATAAAAGTTAAGCTGCTTTCTTGTTCCAAACAAAATTGAAATAATTCAGACACTTGCCCTATTGTGAAAAACTATTTAAAACAATGGTTCTCAACCTTTACGGCTCTGTGCCCCCTTCTGAACGTCAATGAGAGGTCCCACCCCCACATATCAGTTAATACTTGTACAATTGCAGCAAAACAAAGTGGAGATGGTTAAGTTTGTTTAGCTGGAGCTGGTTATTAAATTAGACTTCAACAAATTTTATATGCAACATTTAGTTATTAATAAAATTAACTGTATTTTTAACATATTAGTAAAAATGTATGCTTAACCTACATTGTTTTGTTTTCTTTTAAAATAAAAGAAACTAAACACAAATCTACATAAAATAATATTTCAGAGGATGTTATGTAAATAATATCAGTCAATTTCACATTAATGCAAGGCATTTTTTGTCTGTAAAAATTATTCGCAATAATCAATTATTCTAAATCTAACTATGTGGGGTGATGTTGTTCGCACCCATAGCAAATCTTAAAAGCTGTATGTACCTCTTGGGTACATTTCTAAACAAACCAGTTCTAAACAAACCTGGTAACTGAACCGTCACAAATTTGTGATCTGCCAGCTATGGCAGCTACCAAACAAAATGAAAAAAGCCCTTTTAAAGATCAAGCAAATTTAAAAATAATAGGTTTGATACATTGTGCATTTTTAAAGCTGAGGGCTTAAGCAAGGATATGAATTAGTGCATCACTAAGGTCCTTCATGAAAACAATGTTGATTATTTTTACAAAATCTCTACAAACAAATGTGAGTTTGGGAGAATACTGAGCAATCGAGGTTGTTGGACGAGGCAGTAATAAAAGTCGAGAAACTTTTGCTTGCGGATCTGCGTTTGACTATGTGAAAGATTACTGAACAGGTGGAGGACATCTCTAAAACTACCCTTGATAAGATTTTGTTGGGCTACACAGAACAAAAGGTCCCTTTGTTTGTGCCCCTACAACACTTGCCCTCACGTGGCTTGTACGATAAGGGATTTTAGTGGTAAACCATTGAATATCCTCCATACAGCCCTTATTTGGTCCACAATGAGTCCATATTTGTTTCCCAAGCTAAACAACACCTGGGGCAAGTCAATTAACAACAACCGATCCATTCCTTCTAGTTCGAGTCGGTGTGAGAAAGGTATAAAAAACGAGTTTAAAAAAGTTTCCAGAGCAATTCGAAAAGTGCATTAATCATGACAGGGACTACGTTGATAGATAAATAAATCTCTAAGATTTCAAAATATGTAATTGATTTTTCTATAAAATTATGTGTAAATGTGATAAAATTAGGGACCTAATTTACGGACAACCCTCATGTTTTGTAATTTTACAAAAATGTCTTTCCTTTTCTGACTTGTGGTGTTTGAATGTCCCCAGTTCAAGACTCATTAATCCATTAGTATGGTTTGTTTAAACATATAAGTACATGCAGGGAAGAAAATACTCATCTTGAATGAGTTTAAGTTCTGTAAAACTTTCCTAAAATAATGACAATCTCTCTTTTGTAAGATGATTTTTCATTTAATTTGCTTGTATAGTGAAAAATAAACAAGTTAACCATTGTAATTTGTGACTTTGTGGTAACTATCATGATTATTATTTTTAATTTGGCTGCAGACTTAAAAGAAAATTCTGAAACGGTAAAGTTATCAGATACAATGTCATCTGTTCATCTTCGGGACAAGGAGGTGAAGTGCATTTGTGAAAAGGATGATGATATGCAGGAGAACATCAAGTGTACTGTTTGCCATACGTATCAGCACAAGGTATTTATTTGTCTCTAGTGTATGAATATAGTTTTTAATACAAATTACCAAAAGTCAGCCATCATCCTATCAAATTTTTTTGTGGCGTTATTGAACTGAGCAGCTAAGCAAAATGTCAACTTTTGAACGTGAAATTAAAAAACTAGATTTTCTTCAATTAAACTAATTGGTAATTAACTTACATTGAATGGGTTATTTGTAGAATATAAAATTGGGGTGCCGCCAGCTGTACTGCCTGTTTGTTAAGTGATTATTCCTCTCTTTACAATTTGTATAACTTCGTCAACTCATAAACCTACTTATAAATCAACTTCAATCTCATTTCCTCCTTATACAGGGTGGACAAAAAATATGAAAACGCTTTCACAACTTTTTTTATGACTTCATTGGTAAAAGTTGAATCTTGCACATCATCATGGTTACAAAGAACACACTTTTTGACGCCATTAGTGACATTTCATCTTTTCAGGGGGATGGCCCACGTGGAGTTGAACAAAAATCTGTAATGTAAGTTTAGGTCAAGTTTGGTATCAAATTAAAGGTCTATTCAATAGAAATTAATTGCTGTAAATCGGACTTCGGAAGGTCTGTCCTTTCCAGAGTAGCGGTCATTTGAATTTCAAAGTAAAATACGAACATTAGTATTTCTTCGCTATTTAACGATTTTAAGTAAATTAATCTGATAAAAAAAAGTACTTTATGGAACACAATAACTCGAAAAAATAAAATTATCAAATTATCTATGAAAAAAAATAAAGTTGTTGTGAAAGTGTAGAAAATATGGAAACGCTCTCACAACTTATGAGTCAGTACAAGCTGGTGTTTCGTCTAGCTAATAATGTTGGCTTACTTCAAAAAGATTCCAAATTACTCTTTACAAAATATCTGAACGTTAAAAATAATTTGTCATAGAAAGTGTAGCGCTTTATCATTTAAAAAGTAATAATACAATCATAACATAAACTGGAGATAAGGGAAAGTCAGTTTTGTAATGAATAATTAGGATTTGAATAAATCATTATTTAAAGTTGGAGAAAGTATTCCTACAAGTAATATGACAAATAAAATTAAGTCACTATAAACAATAAATAGCTGTTTTATCTGATAAGCTGGCCCTGTTATCATGGAGTGAGTGTCCCAAAATTTGATTGATGTACCTAGCTGACTTATTGATGTACCTAGCTGACTTATTGATGTACCTAGCTGACTTATTGATGTACCTAGCTGACTTATTGATGTACCTAGCTGACTTATTGATGTACCTAGCTGACTTATTGATGTACCTAGCTGACTTATTGATGTACCTAGCTGACTTATTGATGTACCTAGCTGACTTATTGATGTACCTAGCTGACTTATTTTTAGTTTGAAAAACATTTTGCAATACTTGTGAAAAATTACTTTAACATATAAATTCTTTGTGACAAATAGTACAATTTACCTTTGAAAAAGAATTAAACTGCACTCTGTTCTGGTAGTGCAACTGGTAGGCCATCAGAAGAGTAGCATGAGCTAGCCCCCAAGCCTTTGATGTTTCATGATTTAATTTAGCGAAAACTGGTGGAAACGGCTCGGGTTTGGTCATACATGCCATCCCAAGCTAGACTGCAAAAACCGCAAACATGCTGTCCTCGCGATGGTACTCGTGAGTGGCATATTAAGGTCGTCTTTGACTTGGAAAGTCAGACATCGTGAGAACAGAGCTTAATGTGTACTATAGCAAATTAGATTAATTTTTACTCCTGCAGTTAATATTCAGTTAAAACCTTACCTTTTCACATAGTAAAATAATTTGAACTTCTTGAAATCAAAATCTTTACAAATTTCAAGCAAACTAAAGTTTCTCTGAAGTTCAAACTAAGTAGGTAAAGATATCAGCTGAACTAAGTTTTAAATCATATTAATGATATCTAGAAATACACAATCAACTCCAAATTACCCGTGACAATAACTTACGTGATTTCTATGGCTAATCAAAATAAATAGAATAAAAATAAAACTTTACCTAACAATACTAGAATGGATTAATACTGGGAAATATGCTATATAATGTGCCACATGAAACTGTTTGCTATTTTTAATCAAATTCACCATGAAAAATGTTGTCTGGCAATACAAAAATTGCCTATTGCTTTGCTTATGACCATTATCAAACCAATCACTAAAACATTTTTTATGGCGCTTTGTAAAAAAAGGGAATTTTTAGGTGCATTGTATTCTTCAATTTTTTTTTTTCAAAATTCACAGTTTAACTTTATCAAAATGGTTTTTAGTTAAAATATATGTATATTTTTATGTATTAACTGTGATAGCTAAGCAGTGGCCTTCACTGCACGTACAGAGTAACGGTATGGTCCGTTCCCGTGATCTTAGTTGTTGTTGAAAAATAAACTAGTGTAGGTTGGATTTGTTAATTTAATTTAAGCACTATACAAATAAAAATTGAGGTCATTCTGTAAAAAACCTGTAGATCGATCTACAAACTGCCATTGTGTTAACAATGTACTTCACATTGTAAACAATAAGTACAAGTAATATATATTGGTTATGCCATTTTCTATTCAATAAATATGCGATTTTGTAAAAATAAATGCTGTCTTACTAAATGCAGAGGTGTTTATGAAAAATAACTTATGATTACTTCATCTGCGTTACATAAAAGAAAGTTATATTCTTAAAATAAATCTCTTATCTAAAGTAATTAGGTAGGTATATATTATGTTAATGTACATTAAAATATATCTATTTCTCCTAACATATAATTTTATTTTAGAAATGTAAAAAGTGTTTAGATAAAACTTAAGTGATTTTCAGAACTTTTATTGAAAAAATATTGAAGAATTCAAATAAATTAAGGTATGTACGATTGATAAAGGACATCCAAATCTCAATTAAAAAGTAATTAAATTGTTTTCTAATGCACCTATCTTTGTAAGTAAGTGTAAATTTGACGTTTGAAAATAGTGTGAAAACACACTACTGGGATGAACATTCTCGAATTTTCCCGTGTCCTACTTCTCTGGGGGGGGGGGGGGGGGGGCAACACATAACTACTTCTTAGGTCCTTTCTGGCTATGTTACTGTAGCTAAGCATTATATAAAAAATGTTAGGCATAAGTCACATTTTGATAGGTTTAAGAAATAATGTGTCTTTTGAGTGATGAACTTAATTCAATGAATATTACAGGCCTGCTACAAGCTGCTGGACCACCAGACCGTAGACAAGCACGTTTGTGTTAATTGTCATGTACCCAACAGTAAAGCTAAGACATGCACTAATCCTGAACTCTTAAGTGAGAAAGGAAAGGTAAATCATAACTATCTGTAGTGTTCATTACTAGCAATTTTACAGTAGATTGAGTGTGAATTTGAACTTTGTATATAATTAAATACACTTCAGCCAGTTTTCAACCTATGGGTTGATACTGTGGGGACATTCTCATTGTGTGCATGAGATATTACTAATACAAAAGAAAATTGTTCGCAATATGGCAGGGGCAGGGGCCCTGGAGCACTGCAAACTGCTTTTTGTTTACCTTAAAATCTGTACAATTATTAACCTATATATTTTTCAGGTCTTAATGTATGCCAAAGATAATTTTAATTTATTTCAAAAAAGACAAAACATACACAATCATAAGACTAGAAATAGAATCAATCTGGATATTCCTCATCATAGGCTTACCCTTACAGGCAAGTCCTATAAAATTAATTGTGTTACATTTTTTAATAAGCTCCCCGAGATTGCTTGGACCATACCACGTAATAAATTTAAAACTGTCATTTATAACTGGCTTCTCAATAATCCATTTTATTCTATTTCCGAGTTTCTAGAGTCTGACTTGATCATAACTTTTTGCAATATGTAACTGTAATAGTCTTTTCTGTTTTCTGTTTTAAGTATAGATTAATTTAAATATGTGTATGTTGAAGAGTAATTTATTGTAAAATTTTAATATATAGTAATTTATTGTTGAATTTTAATATATGGTAATTTTATTTTTGAATTTTATTATGTAATTATTTATTGTTAAATTTTAATATATAGCGATTTATTGTAGTTTTAATATGTAATGATTTATTGATAAGCAAATTTTGACAGAGTGCAACTGCCTAACTGCCTTGTTTTAGATTAGAGTTGTACTTGTAGATTTGACATGTCCTATTCAAACTTATGTTTGTCAATGGAATAAATGATTCTTGATTCTCAAAATAAACTATTGCTTTCATATTAAAAGGATGCCATTTATTCTTCATCAGTCAGCTGAAACAAAGTAAACAGATCTCTTTCCAAGTATTCTGGTCAATTAATTCATGTAAGTTAAAATCAACAATAAATAAAATTAACTTATAGTTTATATTATAGACCAATAGTTACCTTTATATTGCAATACCAACACCTGATCTGTAGAAAGTCTTATATGAAAATCCTTTCTATATTTTTGGCTCAATCTTCAGCTAGGTCAACTGCTCTTTTACTCTTTGTAATAATCTTTATGTTGACTACATTTATCCAACTTGTCATTAAAATGCACTATATTTTTTACCATTGTGTATTATAAATTTTGCCTAAATAGTAGATAACTTTTAATTTCAGTTCTTATCTGAACACAAAGTTCAGTGTAATTAAATTACACAAATTTAGGTAATTAAAAAGAAAATTGACACCAAAAATAACTCAAACTATCTACAAAGTTAAATAAGAAATGATGACATAATAAACTGTTAAATTTTTTACAAACCTGTTTAAGAAAAGTCTGCTATGTTTGTTGCAGCCGCAGCCCTCTTGTCAGAACTCTGCTTAAGCACATTTTGACATTATTCTATGTTATTACCTTCTTATTGTCAGAATTTCAGCTGGTTTGTGTTATTTTTAGTTTGTTGTAACCAATAAAACTTTTAAAGATACAGCAATTGAAATTGCGAAGGATGAAAATATTTATTGTCACGTATCCTCAAAATGAAAAAAAATAAAACACACTTAATCTAGGTAGGAGTGACCTAACTATTTCTGTTAAACGTAATGTGTGGTTTTAATTTGTTACTTATCTCTAATATGGTATGTTATGCAACTGAAAAATCCTGTAGAGCAGTCGTTCCCAACCTTTACCACCTGAAGCTTATCCCCTGACTTAACGTACCTCCAGTTGCATCTATAAATTTGCTGTTTTGCATAAATTTTGGATAATCGAGAGTGGAAGTCAATTATGTTTACATTGCATAGTTTTGTAAAACATTGTTATTTTTTTTTAAATATAAAAAATAGTTATTCATAAAGCTTATCTGACTAACTTTTGTAACTCCCAGAATCTCATATCAACACTTTTCTACTTTGTTTGGCAGGATGAAGCTTTCTACCGACGAGCTCTATCTCTTTGTGAAAGCTTAAAAAAAGTATCTCTTAACACGTTTGTGAGCCATCTGAATATGCCTCGTAAAGAAGCTAAGAAGATTTTCTCCCGGCTCATTGACGATGGTTGCTTTCTCCCTGAAACAAAAGGGTGGTAAGAAATGAAGTTTAAAAATATTATTCGACTTTAAAGACCCATTTTATTTTACTTGTCATTTTATACCCTCCCGTTATATCTGGAACCTCTGCCTTGATGAAACCTTTGCCTTTGAATGTCCATCTGCTCAGCTTTTAGCACACAATTCCCTTCTATGAAATTTCTAAGTTATTGTTTTCAGTATCATATTTTATTTAATTGTGGATGCTGTATGTTCAGTTCCCAAATTTTAACAGGGCATCATATGGTATATAGTTTTACAGTAAGGACGTTTATTATGGTTTGAAAGGGTAAAACATTTACAGTATGTTTAGTTGTACTATCTTTAATAGTAGGCCTAAAGGCAGTTTTGAAATTGTCAAGTTCTTGCTGAAGTATTACTGCAACGTTTATTGTTCTTTCTTATTTTTAAGTTCCATATACTATGCATAGCAGTCATATCGGTTATTTTAGTATCAGACCAACCCTGTTTCACAATAGCTGAGGAGTAAAAAGTTTTAATATATATATATAATACCAAAATTGTGGGTTCATTATTAAACGTATACTCCTGTTTGACATAAACTTCTTTGGTTTTCAGACATATAAATACAAAATATTGAAGTAGTACTTGTTTAACCTATTAAGAAAGCCAATACTGAGGGATATTGCGCAGTATTTCCTTGAATATATCCTATCTATCATGCTGTCGTTGCCACATGAACTCTCACAAGTAGGAGTCATAACGCACGGCTGATCTCAAACTGTGATTTATTCCGTTGTTTTGCTAAATGGTGGTACATTACATTGTTTTAGTGTATTGCATCACTCTCCATTCGCCTAATGTAACATTTGTCCATAGAGGCTAGCGTAATTGTGTTAGAGATTTCAGTTTTTCAGAACAGAGGTCTATTTATTTTAAAATACCTAATCATAATCATTGCATTAATATTTTTACTTAAAACTGTGAAAAACGTTAACATATAGTAACTTCAAAAGTGGT
>JAQJVL010002015.1:113322-128710 GCA_035578905.1 Stictocephala bisonia
AACGCCGTTCCAGTTAACAACAGATTCCGTCTTTGCAAACTGTAAAACACAAAACGCTTTCTGTTCTTTAGTCGCCATCTTTGCTACTAGCGCTTTCTATCGCATTGCGGCGGAAACATTCCACACTGATGCCAACAAACAAAACTGTTTGAGTTTCTCTTTCATTTGATATATCCCTTGTGGCTGTAAGTTTGATGTAATAAATATTATAACACACTAAAACCCCGCTATTCATTTTGAAACACCCGGTATATGTATATTTTTATGTATTAACTGTGATAGCTAAGCAGTGGCCTTCACTGCACGTACAGAGTAACGGTATGGTCCGTTCCCGTGATCTTAGTTGTTGTTGAAAAATAAACTAGTGTAGGTTGGATTTGTTAATTTAATTTAAGCACTATACAAATAAAAAAAAAAAAACAAAAAAAAAGAAAAAAAAAGAGGAACTAGGAGTTAGAAGTATAAGAGAAAAAATAGGTCAGAATATTTTACGGTGGTATGGGCACATCAAAAGAATGGATCCAAACAGACTGCCAAGGAAAATGATGGAAAGTAAAGAAGAGGGACGGAGAGCTAGAGGTAGACCGAGAAAGAGATGGTTAGAAGGTATTAAGGAAGAGATCGGAAATAGAGGGTACAGATGGGAGCAGATTGAGGAAGAAAGAATCTGGTCTGATAGAAGAAGATGGAGAGTGCTTGTCAACACCCAGACCCAGTAAACTGGAACGGGACTAGGATATGTATGTATGTACAAATAAAAATTGAGGTCATTCTGTAAAAAACCTGTAGATCGATCTACAAACTGCCATTGTGTTAACAATGTACTTCACATTGTAAACAATAAGTACAAGTAATATATATTGGTTATGCCATTTTCTATTCAATAAATATGCGATTTTGTAAAAATAAATGCTGTCTTACTAAATGCAGAGGTGTTTATGAAAAATAACTTATGATTACTTCATCTGCGTTACATAAAAGAAAGTTATATTCTTAAAATAAATCTCTTCTCTAAAGTAATTAGGTAGGTATATATTATGTTAATGTACATTAAATATATATCTATTTCTCCTAACATATAATTTTATTTTAGAAATGTAAAAAGTGTTTAGATAAAACTTAAGTGATTTTCAGAACTTTTATTGAAAAAATATTGAAGAATTCAAATAAATTAAGGTATGTACGATTGTTAAAGGACATCCAAATCTCAATTAAAAAGTAATTAAATTGTTTTCTAATGCACCTATCTTTGTAAGTAAGTGTAAATTTGACGTTTGAAAATAGTGTGAAAACACACTACTGGGATGAACATTCTCGAATTTTCCCGTGTCCTACTTCTCTGGGGGGGGGGGGGCAACACATAACTACTTCTTAGGTCCTTTCTGGCTATGTTACTGTAGCTAAGCATTATATAAAAAATGTTAGGCATAAGTCACATTTTGATAGGTTTAAGAAATAATGTGTCTTTTGAGTGATGAACTTAATTCAATGAATATTACAGGCCTGCTACAAGCTGCTGGATCACCAGACCGTAGACAAGCACGTTTGTGTTAATTGCCATGTACCCAACAGTAAAGCTAAGACATGCACTAATCCTGAACTCTTAAGTGAGAAAGGAAAGGTAAATCATAACTATCTGTAGTGTTCATTACTAGCAATTTTACAGTAGATTGAGTGTGAATTTGAACTTTGTATATAATTAAATACACTTCAGCCAGTTTTCAACCTATGGGTTGATACTGTGGGAACATTCTCATTGTGTGCATGAGATATTACTAATACAAAAGAAAATTGTTCGCAATATGGCAGGGGCCCTGGAGCACTGCAAACCGCTTTTTGTTTACCTTAAAATCTGTACAATTATTAACCTATATATTTTTCAGGTCTTAATGTATGCCAAAGATAATTTTAATTTATTTCAAAAAAGACAAAACATACACAATCATAAGACTAGAAATAGAATCAATCTGGATATTCCTCATCATAGGCTTACCCTTACAGGCAAGTCCTATAAAATTAATTGTGTTACATTTTTTAATAAGCTCCCCGAGATTGCTTGGACCATCCACGTAATAAATTTAAAACTGTCATTTATAACTGGCTTCTCAATAATCCATTTTATTCTATTTCCGAGTTTCTAGAGTCTGACTTGAACATAACTTTTTGCAATATGTAACTGTAATAGTCTTTTCTGTTTTCTGTTTTAAGTATAGATTAATTTAAATATGTGTATGTTGAAGAGTAATTTATTGTAAAATTTTAATATATAGTAATTTATTGTTAAATTTTAATATATAGTGATTTATTGTAGTTTTAATATGTAATGATTTATTGATAAGCAAATTTTGACAGAGTGCAACTGCCTAACTGCCTTGTTTTAGATTAGAGTTGTACTTGTAGATTTGACATGTCCTATTCAAACTTATGTTTGTCAATGGAATAAATGATTCTTGATTCTCAAAATAAACTATTACTTTCATATTAAAAGGATGCCATTTATTCTTCATCAGTCAGCTGAAACAAAGTAAACAGATCTCTTTCCAAGTATTCTGGTCAATTAATTCATGTAAGTTAAAATCAACAATAAATAAAATTAACTTATAGTTTATATTATTATAGACCAATAGTTACCTTTATATTGCAATACCAACACCTGATCTGTAGAAAGTCTTATATGAAAATCCTTTCTATATTTTTGGCTCAATCTTCAGCTAGGTCAACTGCTCTTTTACTCTTTGTAATAATCTTTATGTTGACTACATTAATCCAACTTGTCATTAAAATGCACTATATTTTTTACCATTGTGTATTATAAATTTTGCCTAAATAGTAGATAACTTTTAATTTCAGTTCTTATCTGAACACAAAGTTCAGTGTAATTAAATTACACAAATTTGGGTAATTAAAAAGAAAATTGACACCAAAAATAACTCAAACTATCTACAAAGTTAAATAAGAAATGATGACATAATAAACTGTTAAATTTTTTAAAAACTTGTTTAAGAAAAGTGTGCTATGTTTGTTGCAGCTGCAGCCCTCTTGTCAGAACTCTGCTTAAGCACATTTTGACATTATTCTATGTTATTACCTTCTTATTGTCAGAATTTCAGCTGGTTTGTGTTATTTTTAGTTTGTTGTAACCAATAAAACTTTTAAAGATACAGCAATTGAAATTGCGAAGGATGAAAATATTTATTGTCACGTATCCTCAAAATGAAAAAAAAAAACACACTTAATCTAGGTAGGAGTGACCTAACTATTTCTGTTAAACGTAATGTGTGGTTTTAATTTGTTACTTATCTCTAATATGGTATGTTATGCAACTGAAAAATCCTGTAGAGCAGTCGTTCCCAACCTTTACCACCTGAAGCTTGTCCCCTGACTTAACATACCTCCAGTTGCATCTATAAATTTGCTGTTTTGCATAAATTTTGGATAATCGAGAGTACACCCGCCTAATGTACTGTATGGGTAGGCGGGTGGGTCAATATCAATGTACGTGTATGGGTGGGCGGGTGGGTCAATACTAATGTACTGTATGGGTAGGCGGGTGGGTCAATATCTATGTACGTGTATGGGTGGGCGGGTGGGTCAATACTAATGTACTGTATGGGTAGGTGGGTGGGGTCAATATCAATGTACGTGTATGGGTGGGTGGGTGGGTCAGTACCACCGTGCTTGTATGGGTGAGCCAGTAGAACTGTGCTTGTATGGGTGGGTGGGTGGGCCAGTACCACTGTGTCTGTATGGGTGAACCAGTACCACCGTGCTTGTATGGGTGGGCGGGTAGGCCAGTACCACTGTGCTTGTATGGGCGGGCCAGTACCACTATGCCTGTATGGGTGAGCCAGTACCACCATGCTTGTATGGGTGGGCGGGTGGGCCAGTACCACTGGTGCTTGTATGGGTGGGCCAGTACCACTGTGCTTTTATGGGTGGGCCAGTACGACTGTGCTTGTATGGGTGGGCGGGTAGGTCAGAAGTTGTTGGGGTAAGTCCAACTTTTTACAATATTAATTCCACCCGCAAATTCTTGTTTACATTGCATAGTTTTTTGTAAAACATTGTTATTTTTTTAAATATAAAAAAATAGTTATTCATAAAGCTTATCTGACTAACTTTTGTAACTCCCAGAATCTCATATCAACACTTTTCTACTTTGTTTGGCAGGATGAAGCTTTCTACCGACGAGCTCTATCTCTTTGTGAAAGCTTAAAAAAGTATCTCTTAACACGTTTGTGAGCCATCTGAATATACCTCGTAAAGAAGCTAAGAAGATTTTCTGCCGGCTCATTGACGATGGTTGCTTTCTCCCTGAAACAAAAGGGTGGTAAGAAATGAAGTTTAAAAATATTATTCGACTTTAAAGACCCATTTTATTTTACTTGTCATTTTATACCCTCCCGTTATATCTGGAACCTCTGCCTTGATGAAACCTTTGCCTTTGAATGTCCATCTGCTCAGCTTTTAGCACACAATTCCCTTCTATGAAATTTCTAAGTTATTGTTTTCAGTATCATATTTTATTTAATTGTGGATGCTGTATGTTCAGTTCCCAAATTTTAACAGGGCATCAATATGGTATATAGTTTTACAGTAAGGACGTTTTCTTATGGTTTGAAAGGGTAAAACATTTACAGTATGTTTAGTTGTACTATCTTTAATAGTAGGCCTAAAGGCAGTTTTGAAATTGTCAAGTTCTTGCTGAAGTATTACTGCAACGTTTATTGTTCTTTCTTATTTTTAAGTTCCATATACTATGCATAGCAGTCATATCGGTTATTTTAGTATCAGACCAACCCTGTTTCACAATAGCTGAGGAGTAAAAGGTTTTAATATATCTATAATACCAAAATTGTGGGTTCATTATTAAACGTATACTCCTGTTTGACATAAACTTCTTTGGTTTTCAGACATATAAATACAAAATATTGAAGTAGTACTTGTTTAACCTATTAAGAAAGCCAATACTGAGGGATATTGCGCAGTATTTCCTTGAATATATCCTATCTATCATGCTGTCGTTGCCACATGAACTCTCACAAGTAGGAGTCATAACGCATGGCTGATCTCAAACTGTGATTTATTCCGTTGTTTTGCTAAATGGTGGTACATTACATTGTTTTAGTGTATTGCATCACTCTCCATTCGCCTAATGTAACATTTGTCCATAGAGGCTAGCGTAATTGTGTTAGAGATTTCAGTTTTTCAGAACAGAGGTCTATTTATTTTAAAATACCTAATCATAATCATTGCATTAATATTTTTACTTAAAACTGTGAAAAACTTCAACATATAGTAACTTCAAAAGTGGTAAACGTATAACAAAAAAGATCGAACATTTTATGTGTTCTGTTTTATGTCTTCATATTTAACATTATTCATTTCACATTTTAAAGTTAATAGAATATATTAACAAATTTTTAAATTTCTTCTTAGGAAGGCATATGTTCTATGATGTAAATAACAATTTATTCTATAGCTTTCCATTTTTGAATCCTGTTGAAACTAATTATTAGACAGTTAGGGTTTGTTCTTGCATTTTTATGAATGTTGCATTTCTATAGCTCTCTAATACACTATTTTAAGATAACAAATTAATGATAAGTTAAGCTCTGGCACTGGAGTGACCAAGTTTATAACATACAGATTTAAGTGATTTTTTGAGTTTTCTTTTTACCAAGCAAGTATCAGTAAACTGAAACTGAACTGAATGTTATTTGATGGTAAAGATTAACCAATTTGTGCCTTATTGATATCTAATCCCAGGTGTGTTTTTCAAGGCATTTACCTGATTTCCTATGTTTGACCATCAATAACAATGTGTTTTAATCCACAGATAAAAAATTTCAAGTTTTCTAGTTTCAATATTAACATATTAGGGTGCCTGTAACCCTCTAAAATCTTTCAATGTCAATAATAATGAGGAAGGTCATGTACATTAGTGCTACAACTTCTAGAGCTACAATCGCTGGCAGTAAGCAGTTGTCAAGTTAGTGTTGAACATGTAAAATGGTGTTGGTCCGGTTCTATATTTATAACTGTTACCTGTTGGCGGCTACACTAGCTACAAGGAAAGAAGCGGCCTGCTGCTGATTAGCCTTCAGATGTTTGTTTTATGTGTAGTCATGAGAATTGATAATGAAGTGTTCATCATGCAGTAAAATAATATCAATCGTGATTACGATCAAAAATAAAATATTTCATAAACTGTTGCTAAAAGTAAGTAAGACCAGACTTTATAGTAAACGTAGGCTACATTTGCAATAAACAAATATCTTTTTAACAATGACACCCCACTTAAACCTTGCGTTTGAATAATCTGTAAAATCTATGAGCAAATTCATTCTTTCTACTGACATTTATGCATTTTAAATGGCAAACTCTTTTCAATTCATTTATTTGAAATCAAATTCTTTGATGGAAACATTGAAGTTAAGAAATTGGAAACTTCTTTACCATTTTCAGAAGGAAATTTGTAAAGAAACCTTAGCATAATAGCTAAATATACAGAAACTTATCTGCAGAACTGATTTGCAAATATACAAATCACACACATGCACGAATGGACACATGCACGATTAGACACACAAATCAAAACTATCATCAAACTTTGAATATCAGAAATATATAATCAAACAAAATAACTTATAGATTAATTGAGGTAAATTGAATCAACTTTCAAATACAGAATAGTGCAAGATTTGAGGTTAAAAATTAATTTTTGTTTGGTAAATAATCTTGGCTAAAATTCAGCTCTATAACTTGTTTTGTTCTCTGATTTGTACCTCAGTGCAAAAGTGAGCAAATTTTTAATTTATGGGCCCTGCTAACTCAGAATGTGATGCTCTACAATTGTCTTTTCTCTGTTCTATTCTGAGAGGCCCTTTTTAGTTGCTGGTGATGATACTTGTGGAAAAACTTGTTTTGCCAAGTTGCTAACGACTGGAGCAACTGTGGGCTTTTAGATACAACATTTTATGTTCTTTCATTTATGTAAGAGTAAAATTCCCCTGTAGCATACACTGTATTTGAGTTATAAGTGAAAAATTGAAAAAGTTTAAACACAGTTAAAGGTTTTTTGGCTACTAAATGGTTGCAGATTCAGACAACTGTTATTTGGATTGCTTAAAAAGGGTTAAAGAATTTCCACCTATTCTAAATTAGTTAACACTCCACCCTATTTTGGGAAAATTTGCTTGGACTACTCTGACAATTAACAATTTTTCACCACTACTATGCAATAAAACCTTTGAGCTATTGCTTTTCAACTTATTTTCAAACTAAACAACATCTTTATAAATATGAGTAGTGACAATAAATATCTCTCATGACTATATTTCAACTGCAAAGAATGATTAAAAGAAGAACTATCTTTCTAGACTGGGAGGATAAAAGCGTTGTGCTAATATATATTGTGTTATTGCATTGCTTTGAATCGTTGTCTTAATTTTATACATGTTATAAATAATATTTTTAGTACTTTATGTAATTTGAAGCTATTATTTAATTTTAAACCCCATAAGGCATTATTTATAAAAATATAACTTAATTGATGAAATAAATATTAAAGTTCAAAGTTATAATGTGGAATTTTGTTAAATAGCGTAATTACTATGTTTCAGCAATGTCCATACTGTTAACTTGCAGCACTTGAAAGACAATATCCTTGTATTCCACTTCAACACCGTAAACAACGAGGCTGCAATGGTGAGTGAACTGTAATTAAAACTAAAAAAAAACATAACCAAGGGATTCAAAACATTATATAAAATGAATGTAATCACAGCCATATGTATTTTTCTAACCATTGCAATGTTTGTTTTACTTTCCGGCAAGAGTGTAGCAATTCTGCAATCCAACTACTTGGAGGCAGTGTGTTTGAGTTATGAGCACAGATCTTCATGGTGGCAAGAGATGTCTTTCAGGTTATCTAGCAAAACTGAAAAAACAACTTTTATAGAAAATTTATGTAGAATATAAAAACACTTTATTCACTGGATTTACCTGTTTATTGGTAATGTGTTTTGATCTCAGTTAACGAGAAACATTTCTTCCCAAGTTAATGAGGAATCGTCTTGTGACATTTGTTCCCGTTAGAGGGTTACCGTCATGTGAAATGTTGGTTGCGAAAAAGTTCCTTGCTGTTACTTCTTATAAAGCTGAATTGAACATCTTGTTATTCAAATGTTACAAGCAGAGATAGCCATTGTAGCCCATTAACAGGCCTGACCATCCACACTGACTGATAAGAACATATTATATATCATTTTCCTTGGCCACACTTAATGAATAAGAAATATAAAAAAAACTTCTTCAAATGCAATATAGTGGAGTCTACCTAATCTGATAATCTGCTTAATCCAAAACAGACAGCAGAATTTCAGAGAAAATAAAAATGCATTATTGTTAAAAGCACCTCTTTATAACTCTAACAATTACAAGACAATGCTATATGAAATACAATACTATAAATAACCACTCAAATAATATATAGTTTTTTTAAAAAAGCAGTTATATTTCTTGAACCTTTAAAAATCTATATACATAAAAGAAAGTTGTGTTAGTTACATTTTTTTAAACTAAAAACAACTAAACCCAAATTTGGCAATGAAAATTTACAGGGATTTTCCTTGGGTACTAGAAAAACATAATACCCCTTTTTTCCCTTTAAAAAAAGCCTTAAAGGGAAGCGCCCTATGGCCCTTTGCATTTTTACATTTTAAAATCTTATTAAGAATGTTTTTTTTTTGTTTACCATCCCCTTTTTGGGTTCATTTCTTGAAAAATTTTAAAAATTAAAGGGAAAACCGCTGTTGTAATGAAAAACCCTAATTTTTAAAAACAAATCTATGCATAAAAAAAGAAGCATCAAAAAAGGTTTTTCCTATTCCATTTTTTTTTTTACGAATATTTTTTTGTAAAATGTAATTGTTAAATTTTTTTAGTTAAATTTTTTTTTATATTTTTTTATTAGGGGGGTGAAAACTCTTAAAAACAATCCCCGACCCAGAGTATCGGGCCTTTTCCCCAAACGAAGCCGAAATTTTCCAGTTGGGCCCAAAAGATCACTAAAAATTTCAATTGAATGAAAGGATCGGGAAAATCGCCAAGAAGAACCCGGGGAGTTAATATGGCGCAACGCCTGCCACGCTAACTCCAGAAGAAAGAGATGCAGCCCCGAAAACCGCTCGTTAGCAATGAGGAATCGTGGGGCTTTTTTAAGAGTTTCAAAAACCGATTTGCAAGAAGAAATATTCCACCTTTATTTGAAACTAGCTCATTTAAAATACGTTTCCACAATGAATTACAGCTCACAACCCCCCCCGGGTTGACTTTGGCCCAGGGGAAAATTTTTTGTGACCCACTGGGGAGCATTGAAGTTTGCGGGAAAAACCCCCCCGGGTTTGTGCTGCCTTAGAGGCAAAGAAAAACCCTGCCAATATTAAACTCCACCACCAAAAGCCTTTGAACTCATTGCTTAGTGGTAAAAACACCTCAATCACGCCCTTTTCTTAAAAATCCCCAAAAATTTAAACAAGGAGTTTCCAGATGACTTATTCGGAAGCAGACATTTTGGAAAATCTGGTTTAAATCCAACATTCAAAATTAAAGGGCCAAATCCACCATAGAATTGGTTTCATGCTTCCTCCTGAAAGTGGAGTTTTTAAATTCTTACAAAAAATTTTTTAAGGGCAACGTTGAGAGCAGCTTGATCGCCCGACAAAATCAACACATAAACTAAGAAGGGGAAATCCTTAAAGGTTTTTCACATTCTTAATGAACACCATGTAAAAATTTAAAATCTGTTAAGACGGGCCTATGGACCAAAGTCACATATGATCAAAAAAGGGGTAAATCAGAGCAGAAAACGTCCAGTGGGGAAAAAAACACAAAAGGCGGGTTTTAACGCTCCAACAGTAGATAAGTTGCTTTCCTAAAAATTTGGGGGAACACCGGGAAACTCGCATATTATATTTAAAAAAGTCCGATCCCTGGACAACTGCAAAGAAAAAAAGAAACACACCGATCAAAAGACACTTGCAGAAATCCACTGAGGGTTTTGGCAAGGAAGGATGGTTACCACTTCAACTAAAGAGGGTAAACCCTTAAAAGGTGAGGAACTACCAAGAACTTAGCTCAATAAATTTTTTTACGCTTATCGTTTGATGTTTCCCGTCCCAATAGTGAAAACTATTTGCTACAATTTGGGTAGACTTTTTTTCCAGCAATTTTGGCGTCGACTTTAAACTTTAAAATGGGAAACGGAGCGCCAAAAATTTTCATTCGTTTAAACCCACCCAAACTGCTTTTTCGGAGCGGGTATAAAACTTTTACGTGATGCAAAAACCCAACTGAAGGAGAGGCAGCTAATGGGGTTGGGACAAAAATTCTAAACCGGCGCCGTACACAGTTGCCCGCTCAAAACCCTGAATAGGGCCCAAGCCCAAATGACATTTTCCCCGTCTTTACGGCCCCGTACCACCCCCCCCCCCCCTTCCCCCTTTTTCCCTTTTTTTGTGCAACCCCAAAAATGGATAGAAATTTTTTAAATTACTGTTTTCCCGGAAAAACCCGTCGATTTAATGGGCAGAAAAATCACCGCACAGTCTTAAAGCAAAAAATTCGGTCACTGATGAACTACATTGTTAAGCTATCCATTTTTGGGCGATACGCAATGCGGGGATGTACTCTATCGAAGGGCAAAAAAGGGGTTTGCCGCATGCACAAATTCTTATTTGGTTGGTTAAAAAAAAAATTATACCAATCAAATCGATGAAATTATATGTGCCGAGTTTTCCTGTTTCCCTGCAACTGAATCCAAAAAACAACATGAGGGTTGTAAATCAAAAAAAAGATAAAATTATTTTTGCGGGCCTTTAATCCCCTACACCTTGAAATGGTCGACGGCAAGTTTTTCAAAGCGATATCCCCGAAAACTTAAAAAGCAGAAAACCATCACGGGTAACGAGGGTTTTATCCACAGTATCCCCCTTTAATCACCTACAATGACGGCCGAACTACCAAAACCCCGAAAGTAAAAGGAATTATTTATTGGGTTGACAACAGTTGGATTTTTTCCATATTCCCCCACTCCTTTTTAAAAAAATTTAAGGGCACAAATTTCAACATTGAGTATTGCAAAATTTAGTAAAGTCCATTAAATACATATGCAAATATGCACAAAAGGTATCGATATGGCATTTTTTTGGGAAAACAAACTAAAATACTAAAAGAAAATTTCAAACAAACAAGTTGGTAGATATGTAAACTGTAATTAGGGGGATTTGGGGGAATATTTTCATTCCCTAATTTACAAACCCTCCCTTCAAAAATTTTACATTTGGGATTTTATCTAGAGAATGGCAAAGATATATTTTAAAAGGGTCAAATGCTTTCCAATGGCTGAAACACCACCAGCTACAAAATTAACCAGTTTCTTTGAGATTTGCGAAAGCGATCCGTTTGCAAAGACTTTCACAAATCCCGAAATTCCACGGGTTTTTACATCGGAATGCTTCATTGAAGAAATTTTTAACGTCGGAAACAAGGTGATGTAGTTCATGGTCATCGGGTTTAAAATTCAAAAGATGCTCTCGTCCCTATTTTCACTGTTTTATCCCGAAGAAATAAGAAAAGCTTTTATTGGGGATTTTTTGCTGGTAACGTTCGTTTGGGGCCCAAAATCGTTTGAATCACTGCGAAATGTTAAAGGAAAACTATGCCCAACAATTTCCCCTGCTGCATCCAAAGCTCAATCACTTTAAAAAGATACTTATTGGGATACGACACCCCCGCTGAAGCAATTGTTTCTTGCCAAACTGCAAGCCAGATACTTTACATTTTTTTGCTATTTTAAATTTTTTACTTTCTTTTCCCTCAAAACCCTTTTCTTTGGGAAAAAATACCCAAGGGCAAAAATGACTGAAGACATTTTACATCGAGAACGTTCATTTCTAGAAATCCCTACATCGAGGTGAAAAGAAGCTATGCATAACCAGGCCCTTGTAATTTTAAACCCAAGAAAATGTGTTATCTCATGTGTGGGAAATTTGTTAAATTAGGTTAGGGATGCCAACACCAAGGGTCGGCAGAGAATGACGCACTTAATGGGAGTTGAAAACCCCGAACGTGAAAAAAAAATATACATAAATGCAACAATCAGTTTTAAACGAATGTAAACCCGTTTAACCCACTACAAAGGAAAGGTCACGATGTAATAATGAAGGCCCAAATTTTTTTATGGGAAATTTGGGGTAAAAATTTTTCTTAATGCTCCGGTGGCACGGGAAAAAAATTTTTCATTTCATTGATTTTGGGTCGGTTTTGTGGGACATCGGACATTGCTATTGCAGTTTTCTTCTTCTGGAATACGGCTACAAAATTTTTAGAAATGCCGTACGGGCCCTTTTAGTTTTAAAATTTCCTTTTAAACCCTTTAAACTAATGAACAAACCCCCAAGGGAATAAAAGCAAAAAAAATTGAAATGGCCCAAAATGTTATTAGAATCAAAAATCATTATTTTGGGGCGAAAGCCCAAAAATGGCGCACAAACGTTCATTTAAAAGTTTTTCATTTTTGGGGGATTAGCCTCCGATCACTGTTCCCCCAAAAAACTTAAAGTGGTTTTTTTATACCCCCATTCCCCCTAAACCCCCAAGGGCGTTTGGGGTTCTGAAAACCCTTTCAACCCCCGTCCCTGAGAGTCATCTTCAAAGGGCCGTAAAAAGGGTGTAATAAAAAAGGGGTTTACTTCAAAGAAGGTCGTCACGAAACATAACGAATAACGGACACTATTTAAATAAAACGAACACTAACAAAACAAATTAAAAAAAGTTGACATTAAAGTTTTTAAATGTTTTGGGTTTTTGTTCGAAATTTGTTTGTGTCCCCTCAATTTGTTAAAGTGGTTTTGTGACGACCTTTATATGAAGTGATCACATTTTATTTTCAACCTTTTACGGGCCCAAGATGACTCTCATGACAAGTTGAAACCGGTTTTCAGAAGGGAACACTTGGATTACTTTAATGCAGGAATAAAAACCCCTTCATTAGAAGCACTAATAGAACACTTAAAGATTTGGCCAATAAAAACAAATTTTGGAAAATGCACGATATTACTTTCGGTGGGTTTTCCCGGGAAACACTGCCAAATAATTTCCAAGATCAACACCTGCTTTATGAGGAAAAAAATGCCCGCCCCAAAACATCCAAAACTTTGGCGAAACGTAATTTAAAAATAAAAAAAAACAAACAAATATGAGAGTAGAATTCTAAAAAAGTTCCCCTCACTGAAACTTTTTTAAATCAAAATTTCTTTCATAGGGAATGGCCAAGTACCTGTCCCCACACAAAACAATGGAAATTTAAATTTTATTTCCTGCAAATTTTTTTTAATTTTTTTTTGTATCCTCAAAAGACCAACCTAGTCCAAAAATTTTTCCAAACATTTTTAAATTAACCACAAAATTTAAAGATTGGGTTTTTAAGGGGAGCGAGTAATTTTGGCAGCTAAAAACACTGATGTAAAACACTCTAAACATCATTATAACAGAAACAAATTGTTGGAAATATCCCTTCATTTAAAAACAATTGACTGTGTTAAAGAAATGAAAGAAAGAGGGCCACAAATTAACCAAAACCCAATTTTAAAATTCCTTGGGCTGTCCGGTTACCCCCACACAACTTACAATTTAAAGTTTGGCTCAAAACGTCATTTAAATAAGAAAAACTAAAACCCAAACCCAGACTATTTCAATGGGAAAAAACGTTTTTTGTAATAACAAAATTAATGACCAAAATTTTTTCACAAAGATACTAAAAAAGGGAAAATACAAAGGCGAGGAAGTTTTTAAATTCCCCAAAGGGTTTTTCCCAGATCCCCACAATATGGCCCTTTTAATTTAAAAGAATAAAAAATTTCCAATTCCGGGCTTGCAAAATTTTCCATACCATAAATAAGGAAAAAAGGTCAATCTTTGAGTTTTGTGGATTGAACCTAGAAAATGCTGGGTTTTTCCCCAAAAGGCCAACCCAAAATACGTTTGGGTTGGGTTTACGAGTCGGCCCAAAACCCTCCGAAATTTTTTTTTACTTGCGCCTCAAAAAAAACAAAAAAGTGTTTTTAAAACACAAAATGGGTTCACAAATTTAAAAATTTTTAACCATGAAGGTCTTAATGTCCATAAAGGGTTCAACATTTAAAAAATAATGCCAAAAACAACTGATAAATAAATTTTAAATTTTATTGACTATAATTTAAGATGTTTTTGTTTTATTTTTTTTTTTAATTACTATATTTTAAAAACTTGAGTTATTTTAAAATTTTTTTGGAAACCTAAAATTAATGTAAATTTTTTATTTAATAATTAAACGGGTTGAAAATAATTTCATCCCTAAGCTATTTCAAACACAAAAAGTTTTAAAATAAACACATTATCAATTCATTTTAGGGGGTACGAAGTTCCCCGGTTTACTAGTTTTTATATAAATTATTTCATTTTACAATTAAAAAATATCTCTTTTCTTTTAAACCAAATTATCCCCGCGTCCCGAACAATAAAGGGTTTTGGAGGGGTCTGAACATAGTAAATTTTGTAACCCCGCTGTATCTTTTGCAGGGTAAACCCGCTGTTTGTAAACAAGGGTTTTATTAAAAAATGGTTTAAAGTGTTAAAAAACCCCAAAACAGAATAGCTGCGGCAGGATTACATTGCGAAAATTGCTGTATAGGCAAGCGTAAAAAAAAAAACGCACATCCCTTTTCCACTGATTGTTCCATGTGTGGGAAAAGTGGGGAATTTTTAACGTCCCAAAATTTTTGAATAATGAATAATGATCTTATTCACAACCCCTTGACAATTAAATGAAACAGAACTTAGGGGAAAAAAATACTAACCACTGTTTCCAGTAATGGGGGTTAGTGAAACCCAAAAAAAATAAAATAAAAATTTAAAATTAAAAAATAATTCGTCCCCCGTCCTTTTAAGAAATTTCATCTTTTTAAAAAATTAGAAAGGCATTTTTGTAAACGTCAAAACAAAAATTTAAGCTACTAAAAATAAAAAAAACATAACTAGAAAAATTTAAAATAAAAAATATTTTACAGTTCTAAACTAATATTTTCTATAATTTTTTCTCAAAATTTTAAAGGGCCCCCCTCAGACAAATTGTGTCATGTATAGTGTATAACCCCCTTCTTTTGCTTTGGCAGAATTCCTAATTGTTGTTGCTTTTTTTTTAAAAGGGAAAAAAGGGAATTTTTTTGAAAAAAATTTTTCCCAATAATTAAAAGATTTGGGTTTAAGAACAATTTTTTTTTTACTTTGGATTTGATAAATAATCCCATTCTTGTTACCTTTTTTCATATCGTGATGAAATTTTTTG